>JAOTOM010003292.1:0-146509 GCA_034440615.1 Ashinkailepas kermadecensis
AAGCCCAGACACAGACACGAGCAGAAACTAACGGAATGTCGCCAACCCGATGTTATCAAACCCTTGAAGGCAGTAACGTAAATAGTAGTCTATAATACACAACCAACAGTGTCGCGTCAGCCGGTCTCAGTTGTCGACATAAGCACGGGTAATTTACATTTAACTTCGGGTTAAGCTCTAAGCAACGAACTGCGAAAGTAAGACTCGTTGAATGGGCAGCACCACTGAAAGGGAAAATGCGCCGGACCAACACTTCCTAGTAGAGGGCGAGAGTTCGAATTGAAGAGGAAATGAATTGATGACGTGGGAGCGTATAAGAAGTAGCTATGGGTAGCTAAGGACCAGTAGGGAGCTGTTGGTACTCGGCGGAAGCATACAGCTGTCAGAAACACATCGTTGTTAAAATTGACCCGGGATAATTACCTAGGCCCCCTCAATGTGCAAGTCCGGTGACCCGTGGGGGCATTGCTGGTGAGCGGAGGGATGGAGAGAAATGAGATGGATTCCAGTACATAAGTGGGTCGCGAAGCTGGACGACGGCCGGTGATGGACACATTCCAACTCCTATGTAGACCCATAACCCTTATGACCTCCCGCTCTCCAACCACGCGCATTACCTAGCCTTCCCTAGCGCCACGACCAAGCTAGGTTCACTCACCAATGGGAAGTGGTGACAGTGAAAACTTGGCCTCGCTACGGAAATTAGTGTCAGGATGGACCGAGTACGGGTTGCCGACATGACAGACGAGACGACTCAGGCCGACTGAAAGACATGCAAACTCCAAGACAAAGCGACGAAGACCATCACAGCAACTACAAGACCGAAGACAATCAAGACGGACAGCCTACAAGACGGAGCCGGTAACAAGACACCCCCCACCCCCTGGGAGACATAACTAGTCAATAACCCCCCTTCTATACAAAATTAGACAATTATCCCTCATTTCACCCCCGACCTCGCCACCCTACAATTGTTGGGCCGATGTACGGTCCCGGTATCGATGTGGACACGAGCACGGGTATTTCAGCTGCCACCAATTGCACGACCGGGTCCGCCTGCACCACTGCTACCAGCTCGTCACGCATTACTGCCTGCAGTGACAACAATCCCAGTGAGCCGAACCATGTGCATGCACCTCACAACATACTTCAATGTGTCGAACAATGTGCATGCACCCCACAACCAATTACAATGCCGAACTATGTGCATGCACATCACAACCCACTTCAGTGTGTCGAACAATGTGCATGAACCCCACAACCAATCAATGAGCCGAACTATGTGCATGCACCTCACAACCCGCTACCATGCGCCGAACATCTGTATGCACCCCACAGCCTGCCATATCTGGCCATGTCCCGGATCCTGAGTCCTTAAGTGACGTCTGGAAGTGGTATGAGCACGTTGGTATCGCCTATCGCACCTACTAGCATGACATCAACGTTGGTATCGCCTAGCATAGATACGTCGGTCGGTCACGAGCCGTCACATAGTCCGCGGCGGCCACGAGCCACACTAGATCCGTCGGTCGGTCACGAGCCGTCACATAGATCCGTCGGTCGGTCACGAGCCATCACATAGATACGTCGGTCGGTCACGAGCCATCACATAGATACGTCGTTCGGTCACGAGCCATCACATAGATACGTCGGTCGGTCACGAGCCATCACATAGATACGTCGGTCGGTCACGAGCCATCACGTATATACGTTGGTTGGCCACGAGCCGTTACATAGATACGTCGGTCGGCCACGAGCCATCACATAGATACGTCGGTCGGTCACGAGCCATCACATAGATACGTCGGTCGGTCACGAGCCATCACGTATATACGTCGGTCGGTCACGAGCCATCACATAGATACGTCGGTCGGCCACGAGCCATGACGTGACGCCGACGACGGACCTGACGGGGACGGAGGACAACACCGACAATGATGGACGACCTACCGACAGTCTGCAGCCGCATCGCCTCCACAGTGCAGTTCGCTGCGGGCACCGTCAGCGGCTCCACATTAGTGGTGTTGCTGGGGATGGTGACCACTCCGCCTCCCTGACTTTCCGGCCCGTCTGTCCTGTCGGTGGATGACAATGGATGACGTAGCCCGGCAACAGCAGCAGGCAGGTGTCGGCTGCGTCGGTGAGCCACGTCTCGCCGAAGCGGACCAGCTCCAGCTGTTCCGCCGACAGTAGATGGTTGTCTTCGTCCAGATGCGCGGTGAGCGAGCGCACAGTTAAGTGGCCTATTTTCAGTTCACCGGATTTGGCAGCTGTGGCTTGGGTCTCAGCCGTGCCGCGTCTGCCACAGTGTCAGTGTCAGTGTCACAAGGTCGCGATAGGTGACGATCTAGTTGTTTAGTTGTGGCTGTAGTCGGGGTGTGACTTTCTGGCCGTACTCGGTGCTTGGATGTCGTGCACTGAGATAAATGTGAGAATCGTATATATTCTCTGAGAATAGCAGACGTTCTTATTTTCCCTATTCAAATCTAATTGACTGTGTTATGGGCGCTATATGACCTATGTAGTCGATGCGCCCTAAAGCCCAAATAACTAACTAAGTAACCCCATTCAAATCATACCACACAAACGAGCATTCTGTTCGCGATATGCTGAGAACACAATTCTGAGAAGGGAATACCAGTGCGTTGATGCTTACACATGTATTCATGTGAAGCCACTTCAAAGTCTCAATAACCATATTTTATTTCTCATTGATGCAAGTTCATTTGAGAATGGCTAGTGTTTGAACATTCGAAGCTATTACTCAAATAATGCTAGTTTCAGATTTCATTTGAGCAATGCACACCTTAACTGAGGGTGGTTTTTGGTACAACTGTTCCTTGCTGTTCTCATATAAAACTTCTTTCAGGTTTAAATACACATTTTATTTTGTAATCGCAGCGAAAACAGGACAGATGCACAGTTGTTTCTTCCCAGTGTCACATGATATACTTCCCCCCCCCCCGTCTCGCCGGAGGTGTGTTGATATGTGCTCCCCCGTAAGTTTGTACGCGGACAGCGAAATTTGGCATCCCTTTTCCCAAATCAATTTGGCATGTTGTGTTAAAATTTGGAGGTCAGGTCATCTAGGGTGAAGGAGTTAGTCGAGGTCAAGTGTGGTCATTTCCAGAAAAGTTGAACCAGTCGTCAAGATTTAACGGATGCAGATATTTTATTGAAATTTTCAGGTTGGCATATCTTTATGGAAGAAACGAAATGTATCAGAGGATTTTTTCGTTGTTGATGACATATTAGTCGTGCATATTTAACCATTATGGATAAAATCGAAGGTTCTGGCTAAAGTAAGCATTTCTAAGACACCATGTCGGCTTTAAGCAACGTTTTGCTGTCCGCTCTACCCATCAGAACGATTAATAATTAATCTTGTTTTAATTCGAGACCAAAAATGATTTTTTTTTGGCTGTGAAATAAATATAATGCCATTGTCGTATTCGCCTGCATATACGGGTTCAAAAAATAAAAATAAATGTTTTTTTCTTCAAATCTCGCCCAAAATGAACTCCCCAGAGCGAAAAACATGAAGTCGTTTTGAAAACATTGACCCCTAGTGACGTCACTTTTGGGGATAAAATGTTGGGGGTGGTTTCTGGCCCTACTCGTCGAGCGCTTTCCAATCATCCCTCATTCGTTTTCGTGTGACGCTAAGTTTGGAGATTGGAGGCCGGTTTGTATCAACCCCTCCGAGACGGGACTGTGAGGATCTGACCGGAAAGGGTTAATGCATAGCTCTAGAGTTCCGCACACTTATCGCCGGCGCCATCTGCCACACATGTCGCTCACCGCTGCCTCAGATGATGATGTCCTGGAGATGGCCAGCGAAGTCATTGAAGAGAAGCTGTGAGCAACACAACATTACGTTTACTTGCCTAAGGTGTTCCAAAAGTGTACCATAGAAACAGGCATGCCTTTGAATCAAATATAATCGTCGTCTGTATATTCGCTGCGTGACTTGCAGACAACAATCCCCGTACTCGGACATTCAAATGAAAATTCTGGTAGAACGCAACTACTTTGCCATTTGGTTTCCACGCTACGCTCGGGGCCTCCTTTATCCCCAAACAGACATGTTGAAACAGCCCATGTGGTACGGAGGACAAAACTGCCACATGTGTGGTCTCTGCCACCACCAAACCGTCTTCAACCGTGACGTGACTGTCGCAGAGTGCCAATCGGCTGCTGGAGATAGTTAAGTGAGAATGTGAGAGAAATGTGAGACAGTGAAAATCCCAGCCAAGGTGCTGGTCGAGGAGGACACCTTACACTTTAACAATAGGACGTAGCTTCATAGTGATTGCAGTCCGAAGTGTGCGGATGATTATGGAGGAGAATAGTAAGTTGAATCCCATGATATTATAGTCCTTTACAAAAATTGTCTTCAGCTGATTGCTACGCTTCCTTTCATTACAGATATGCTGAACTGCAGGGCGGCAATTTCGAAAGCTCGAAATGTCACGCCTTTAGCGGATACTAATTCCTTGTGCAACGACAGCTACAGTCAAGCCTAATGAGTTTCTGAAATGATGTTTATTGGCCTCAAATGCATTAAGTACCGTCTTCATTTGGGGTATAATAGTGTTCGGCAAACAACACCAACGATTTTCCGTGTCTTCCCCGAACCGAACAGCCGTGTTCGGAATACAGCACGTGCATCTGCACCTGTTAAAACAAGTAAAGTTTGTGTTGAACTCCGAACATGGACTTGAGCATTTTAAGCCCGCAATATTGCACTTGGCAAAGGTGGATCTAGTAATTATCATTGGGGAAGTGAAGAAGATGGAGAAAACGCGCCCCTTTGGGTTGGGATGGTGCCCCTTCCGTAAATTTCAGTGTACCCCTCCCACACTTAGGGAAATTGTCCACCGAAGGCAACCCAGCGATGAAATGAGACCCCTTCTCCAATGGTAATTACTGCGTCCGCACTTGCCAGGTGCAACCTTTCGGTCTTACAATGCGTAAGTCCGTGTTCGACCTGACTTGTTTTAACAAGTCCAGATACACGTGTCGTATTCCGAACACCACTGTTCGGTTTGGGGAATACACGGAAAATCGCCAGTGTTGTTTGCCGAACACTATTATACCCCACATGAAGACGGTATTTAATACATTTGCGCCCAATAAAACATAATTGCATAAAATAACAAGGCTTCACTATAGCTATCGTTACACCAGTTGTAAGTAGCAACTAAAGGCGTGACATTTTGTGCTTTCGAATTTGTCGCCCTGCAGTTGACGAAATATATGATGCAAAGAAGCATAATAAACAGCTGTGGAATTTTTTTGAAGGAATGTCATGTCATGCACAGAGGTAAAAAAGTATCCGTTGTGTCACCGGACAATTTCAGGAACTCAAATGTGTCATTTTTTTCCGTCAAACCCACAAGGAAGGCTCCATTCCCCAGTGGCAGCCAGTAACCATTTCGTGGAAAACAGGCGTGCATCTGAGTTTTTGTTCGTCGATGGGCGTAGGGAGGCGGGGTACCGTGGGTGCCTACTGCACAGGCAGCCCCCTCCCCCCCACCCCCTCCTTATTTTACATGCTGCACCATCTATATCAGCTAAAGTTGATCATAGCAGAATTGTTCGTACCGTGAGATGCATACCAGGGTACAAACAGGCCTAATCCGGTGATATTTTTGCTAAAAATGGAGGGGGGGTCGCAAACATGAGGTTGAAAACTCCTTGGCACTGTCACTTTCTTGTCAGCTCCTACAACCGAACGTTAGGCATGCCAAGTATAAAACATAATTATTTATTTTTTAATAAAAAAATTTGATGGGGAAAATGTCATTCGATGCAGAATGACCGTTCACATACATTAAGCTGTTGTTCATACCCAAAAATCATAAGCATTTCAGGGGGATGAATAAGGGAGAAATGCACCAACATGTCCCCCAAAATGACTGCCTGGACACTTCTTCGGTACAACCAAAATTTTCAAAAGGGTTTCAAAATGTGTACAATGAATATTTAGGGAAATTTAGAAAGTTCCAGCTCAATAGCTCTCAGAATTTGGCAATGGCACACAAAACACACTTCAGGGGGCTTCTGAAGCCTTGATCTGAAGATCTTGATATGATAATTTTTTAGATATTCCTTCCAACATCATTTAATTATTGTTTTTAGGTTTGTTCGAGAAATTGTTTCATCATTGCAAAATAAATCAATGCAGAAAAGAAGGTTTTCTTAATGAAGAAACCATTTTTTGTGTAAAGGTAATACAAGCCGATAAATACAATGGCTCTACCTACCAACTTGGTGAGAGCTCAGGGCAATTTCCGACCAAAATTTGGCCTGGTAGATCCAGTACTAGCACATTTGTATAACTGAACTGAAGGTACAAATCCTTTAACCTTATTTACCAGACTCACCTCCAATTTTCCATGCCTGTCTCCACCTTCCTCCAGCACCGAATGAATCATTGCGGATTTGATATGGCTCTTTAGCCCATGGATGCTTTGATACACAGTGCCGCTTCAGGTTTCTTCTTTTACCACTGAATTTACACACACCACCATCCTTGGATTTTTCACCACACTGCACAATCTGCCTTGAGAGTCAGTTTGAAGTTGAAGGCCTTGCTCTCTTTGCTGGCTTTTTTATCCCCATGCTTTCTTGTCAAGGCTCATCTGGATCTAAGCCCACGCCAGTAGATCCAGGCATATTTGGCATGCCTAGTCTTCTCTCAGGATTATATCTCTGCAAAAATCGGCTCCTGAACGGATAGTTTAATCACCTACTACCACCTAGGTAGGTATCTGTTGCAGGAACTTGATAGGCAACTGGTACCGTGACGAGACAGACGAGACCAAACAGAACGCGTCCTTCGAAGCAAAACTCAAGCACCCAATGCGCTCGATTCTCATTGGCTCAGAAGAGAGCTTCCATCTCCGCCGGCGCTACCAAATTTGGGCCAGCAGCACATTTGCCAAGCTCACGACCAAAATTCGACAACATTCCTGAGTGTCTCATTTTGTCACCGGTGAGACACCGGCGGTCCGGGAGACGCCGCATGCTAACGCAATGGCGCGTCGTTTTGGACGGTAAGCGTAACGTTCGCCAAAATCCTTGTCCTAATTTCCGCCAACATTCAGGCGACAAAAAGGACAAGGGGCACAAGTTGTTTTGTTTTTTTACTTGTTTTGCTCATTTTTATCACTTTTATAAGTGCTTTCTGAGTGAGGCGAGAGAATGGGAGTAGGTGCATAGGTAGGTATATTAACAGTGCCAGCACTGGCTTTTGTGTCTCCTCTGGGCCTCTTTCAGTTAGCAATTGTGTCACCGGAGTAAACGGCAGAACGATGACTTTTTTTACCTCTGGTCATGCAATTCGACTTACCATTGTACTCCACAATTATCAACATACTTCATCGGACTGCAGTCACTGCGAATCTATAGCTGGGTAACTCCAGACAGATTGCACAGCAATGGCGGGCGGACGACGTTGGAGGAAAGTGGACGGTGAGTCCAGCATCTATTCTCATGGTAGCCGCAACTTGTTCAAACTTGAGATCTGCATTATTCCTCACCATGCCTATGTATAATTACGCATTCATTTTGAGTAGCTTACTTGGTCTGTAACATACATCCGCAAAATATACGTTCTCACTACCTAAAAACTGCACTCATTCACACCATTGAGTCCGATAACTGTTCTTTCGTGAACAACCTAACGAACATCCATCAAACCGTTTTTCCAGTGGCTCGTGCCGTGTTTCTGTACGACATGCGCACTGGTATGGTGTGCCTGGACGCCCGCTCGGCACAGGCTCCAACCGATCGCGCCATAAACGGCGGCTGGCCGCCAGATTAACGCCGTAAATTTCGAGTCCGGCCGACATCATCCGACAGAACATGGAACCACTTAATGCCAGACATGAAGCTATCGAACGAAGTCGTCAACAGGCAACACAAACCGCCGCGTGTGTGGTGTGTGAACAGGCGACACTGGTCAACAGGCGACACTGGTCAACAGGCGACACTGGCCAACAGGCGACACTGGTCAACAGGCGACACTGGTCAACAGGCGACACTGGTCAACAGGCGACACTGGTCAACAGGCGACACTGGCCAACAGGCGACACTGGCCAACAGGCGACACTGGCCAACAGGCGACACTGGCCAACAGGCGACACTGGTCAACAGGCGACACTGGTCAACAGGCGACACTGGCCAACAGGCGACACTGGCCAACAGGCGACACTGGTCAACAGGCGACACTGGTCAACAGGCGACACTGGTCAACAGGCGACACTGGTCAACATGCGACACTGGTCAACAGGCGACACTGGTCAACAGGCGATACTGGTCAACAGGCGACAGTGGCCAACAGGCGACACTGGCCAACAGGCGACACTGGTCAACAGGCGACACTGGCCCACAGTCGACTCTGGGCAACAGGCGACACTGGCCAACAGGTGACACTGGCTAACAGGCGACACTGGTCAACAGGCGACACTGGTCAACATGCGACACTGGTCAACAGGCGACACTGGCCAACATGCGACACTGGTCAACATGCGACACTGGCCAACAGGCCACACTGGCCAACAGGCGACACTGGCCAACATGCGACACTGGCCAACATGCGACACTGGCCAACAGGCGACACTGGTCAACAGGCGACACTGGCCAACATGCGACACTGGCCAACATGCGACACTGGCCAACATGCGACATTCGCCAACAGGCGACACTGGTCAACATGCGACACTGGTCAACAGGCGACACTGGCCAACAGGCAACACTGGCCAACAGGCGACACTGGCCAACATGCGACACTGGCCAACATGCAACACTGGTCAACATGCGACACTGGTCAACAGGCGACACTGGCCAACAGGCGACACTGATCAACATGCGACACTGGCCAACAGGCGACACTGGTCAACAGGCGATACAGACCGCAGCGTCAGTGGTGCGCAAATAGGCGACACAGGCGACACAGTGAGCTACCAACTGCGAGAGTGTCGCGCCCCGTCCGGACCCACCAGTCGGCCGTGCGACAATGCGAAATCAGATATATGCCGAACGTTACGCAAGTGGCGCATTTTGCGCTGAGTTCGCTGAGGACAATGGGGTCTGAAAGTTGATAAAGATGTAGATGGCGCTGAGAGTCAATGGTCACCCAGCCTTCTTTGGCGAACCTAAAGCGCTATGTTTTGTGGATTAGGGAGAGCAGAATCTTTATATTTAAAAAGCCTATTGTACATTTTGTAAGCAGCGTATGTTGTTTGCGCGTATTTAATTATGTTGAATGTACTTCAGACACGTCTAGTTTGCTGGAATATTTACCATTAGTGCGCTAGAAATTAGGAGAAGCAAGCCAGAAGTATGGGTGTATGTGCGGTTCCCGGCTGCCATAAACGTGATCCATCTATCAGGTTTCCAGCAGACTGCAAGGTAAGAAGGCAGAAAATTGATTTGAAAAACAACTATTGTTTGACTGCCTTTCTGTAAAAGACGTAGTGGGAACCATTTAGGAAAGCACTGGTAAGGTACCTAGGCACATTAGGTACCAAGGTAAGTACCTATCTATTGTCCAGACTGTAAAGTATGACACAAGGTTCACTGTGGCACATCAGCCCACAGTGAATATATGCACCAATCCACACCAAGGGTGAGAACAAAGATAAGAAGAACTATAAGAGACAAGAACTATACAACAAAGATAAGAACTATAAGAAAAATGGATCCATGATAGGTAGGTACTACGCCTGTAGGAAAGCTGTGGAAATGTGGGAACCAGGGTTGGCAAAATACCGGTAAAAACTAGTTCATGTCATGTCAGTGGCAGAAACCATGGCTGGTATTTACCAGTATTTACCAGTATAAAGTGGTTAATACCAGTATAAATGAGTCAACACCACTGGTTTATACCGGTTTATAGCAGTAAAAACCATCCTGTGGCAAAAACTGGTCAACCCTGGTAGGAACAGTTATCTAAGTAGGTTGAGGTATGGGGAAGCAATATTATATTAGCTTAAAGATCATTAAATGCATCCACCAATATTATGCACATATTGTTTGTGAATGCATCATTAATTTATTGTAACATTTTATTGCAACCCCCTGCAAAAAGGACTCCAAAAAAGTTACCATAGTTACCCTGGCCATGGTTGAGGTGGCCACAGCATATTCTCCACCCATGCTGCTTACCTTACCTTACCTTAAGTACCTATTGTCGGGTAAAAATTACGCCAAAAAGTTCGTCCTGATTATAACAAAACATTACCCTTTCCTTATCTCAGTCCTGTTGGTTCAGATTAGAGTCGTTAGTAAAAAAGAGAATAAGGAAAATCACCCACACAAACACACACACAGATGCACATATCACATGCACCTATGCATACACAACATCCACACCCCACACTCACCCAACAAATCTCACCAAAAGCCAGCACATGCATTTTTAACAGTAGGTGGGTAGAGATCTCTTACCTCTGGACCAGCTCTTCCTTCCTGCCCTTTGTGGATGCATGCCTTTCCCTTAATAAGCTTGAAAGTTGAGGTGTTGTGAAACTCCCATAAAAATCCATATCACTATTCAAGTCCATAATTGCGCCTAGTAGCTACCACCGTAACGTGCAGTCAATAGCAAAGCACTTGCCAGCTCAGACGCGTATGTTCTACCCAAGCTAGTGGCCAGAGTCCGATAATTGGCGAGTTCCTGGTACGCTGTAACCCATGAACAACCTTTCTTCAACATAATATTTCCGAAATCCTTGGCCTAAATGACTTGCAACCCTAATAAAAGCCACATGCCAACACCGACTCCCGGCAACCCCACGCAAAATGCACAGCAAAGATGGCCGACGCCTCCTCGTCGGGTGACCATTGCGTACAGCGCCGCCCTGGTGGCCAAATCGTAGCTTTCAGACCCCATTACATATAGGCCGACTGGAGCACACGCAGCTTGCTGCTGTTTTGGTCTACTTCTTTCGGAATGGGCCAGCGTGCTGTTTTTATTTAGAGTCCGTCACATCTGCTAAATATGCTTAATAATCGATGTACTTTTCAAATTGTGGTGCTCGCCTGTATTAGAAGTATCACAGAAATTACAGCGTTGATACTTTTGCCAAAGGTTCTCCGAGAGTGGAGGACAACGGTGTCTCCTTGGCTGCAAAAAATAGGCGACAGATTTCAGTTCCCAGGAGAAATTCACCGGACAGATATCGCGATGAATTACAAATGATACGATTTATAACCGAAGTAAACCTTTTTACCATCACCTTTTTTAGCTTTTCCACATCAATAGTTAGTTCCAGTGAACCTTCTCAATAAAAGAAACATGCTTCCGTACTTAGCATTGCATAAATCGGGGAATGCAGTTACATTCAGCCTGTTTTGAATGTAACTGCAATGCCCAAATGGCACCTTTCCAGCTAGGTACTTGTTGTCAATACAACTCCCTCAAAAGCTGAGCCCCTCCTGGTCTACCATTGTATGAAAATGGCGTGAGTACTCGTAGGTGGCGGTGGCGGGGGCGGTGGCGGTGGCGGTGACGGTGGTGGTGGCTGTAGTGGTGGTGGTGGTGGTGGTGGTGGTGGTGATTGATTCGACTCAGAACCGGTCCTGTAGTACGCACATTGGCGGCAGTTAACGACACCAACGACTGAATTCACCAGCAATAAGTCCACTGGCTCTCAACCTTGATGGCTGCAACGTAACATGATTCACTAAAATAGGAGAGTACTTGGATTGCTATGTCGCGCATTCGTCGGCTGTGACAGATGACGTTATCCAAATCGTGACCGCTGACGTTACCCACCTAGTGACCGCTGACGTTACCCAACTCGTGACCGCAGACGTTGCCCAACTCGTGACCGCTGACGTTACCAAACTCGTGACCGCTGACGTCACCCAACCAGGAACCACTGACGTTACCCAACTAGTGACCGCAGACGTTACCCAACTGGTGACCGCTGACGTTACCCAACTAGGGACCGCTGACGTCACCCAACTAGGAACCACTGACGTTACCCAACTCGTGACCGCTGACGTTACCCAACTCGTGACCGCTGACGTCATCCAACTAGGAACCACTGACGTTACCCAACTAGTGACCGCAGACGTTACCCAACTAGTGACCGCTGACGTTACCCAACTAGGAACCACTGACGTTACCCAACTAGTGACCGCAGACGTTACCCAACTAGTGACCGCTGACGTTACCCAACTACGGACCACTGACGCTATCGAACTTGTGACCGCGGATGTTACCCAACTCGTGACCTCTGACGTTACCCAACTGGCATCCACCAATAGGTGGCCGTGGAATTATAGCCGAAGCTTTTTGGTATGCAAGTTTTTCTCGTTGGAGCTAAAGAAACTTCAATGACAGTTTATAGTAGAGCATAAGTCATCCATAATCTAACGTGGTACATCCTCCCAGGCAGAGGCGGGTATAGAAGGTAGGTGTCACTGGGAGAACATGCCCCCTCCCCAATGGAAAAGGGGCGGCACACTAGCCGGTGTAGAAACCCTCTCGAAAAGGTTCCGGTGTTCCTTCTCCCCTTCCCACCGGCGAAACAGATTTGTCCAGCCAAAGTCACTCCTTCAGTTTGCTCGAGTGCACCCCTCTCCACTCAGCAAATTTTCAGCCGAAGCACCCCTCCGGGGACATTGCGCCCCTCACGAAAATTCCTGAATCGCCCCTGCTCCCAGGGGAGCAAGTTCGACGACCTGTGATCCGCGTCCGGCGCCTGGGAGAGACCGACGGGAAGTGCCCAGTTCCGAGGATGTCGCCCAGTTCCGGAGATGTCGCCCAGTTCCGGAGATGTCGCCCAGTTCCGGATGTGTCGCCCAGTTCCGGATGTGACAACAGTTCCGGATGTGACAGTTCCGGATGTGTACGAGTCCCGGATGTGTCGCCCAGTTCCGGATGTGACAACAGTTCCGGATGTGTACCAGCTCCGGATGTGTATCAGTTCCGGACGTGTGGCCCAGTTCCGGATGTGGCAACAGTTCCGGATGTGTACGAGTTCCGGATGTGTAGCCCAGTTCCGGATGTGTACCAGTTCCGGACGTGGCAACAGTTCCGGATGTGGCAACAGTTCCGGATGTAACAACAGTTCCGGATGTGTATCAGTTCCGGATGTGTACCAGTTCCGGACGTGTCGCCCAGTTCCGAATGTGTCGCCCAGTTCCGGATGTGACGACAGTTCCGGATGTGTATCAGTTCCGGATGTGTACCAGTTCCGGATGTGCCACCAGTTACGGATGTGTCACCAGTTCCGGATGTGTACCAGTACCGGATGTGTACCAGTTCCAGATGTGTAGCCCAGTTCCGCATGTGTCACCAGTTCCACCCACAGCAGCCTCTGCCGCAATCTTGTCCACTGAATGCCATCG
The DNA here is from genome assembly GCA_034440615.1 of Ashinkailepas kermadecensis. Classification (NCBI taxonomy): domain Eukaryota; kingdom Metazoa; phylum Arthropoda; class Thecostraca; family Neolepadidae; genus Ashinkailepas; species Ashinkailepas kermadecensis. The sequence continues at coordinate 13,372 of JAOTOM010003292.1, forward strand.
GACCCCTTTGACAATCGCTTGCCTTATCAAACCGTCGTACCATCCCGCTGTGATGTGAGCGGAGCTGTGTTTTTTTTACATGGAACAACTATTACACCACTGACTGCAACAAGGTTCACGAGCTGGCTACGCCACGTGGGGAACTGCCGGGTGACACATAGTCTGATATATTCGGTATATAGAACTGCAGATAGATGGCGACCATGTCTAGCACTACAACCCACGAAATGGATATAAGCATCCTAAATCCATAATCATCGGAACTCCCAAGCCATCCGAAGTCCCCAAGCACATGAAGTCCCTAAGCATCCGAATTCCTTAATACTCGCACGTCCGGCGGTCCGCGCCAACTTCCCCGGTCCGGGGGTAGATGACTGCCCCTCTAAGATCTCCAGCACTATGCTAGGTAGCAACAAACAGAAAACGGCGTTGGATAGCTGGTGACAAGCTCTATCGAAAGTATTTCGATCGTTTTCTCGCTCAGGTCAATATTTAGGTCACTGGGTTGTCTTAGGTCAAATTCGACCACATCGGGTGGGACCCTCAGATATTGACACATACCTCAGGACCTGCAACAGATAGAAACAAACGGCGAACGCTATTCGACAGACCTTGAAGCGTGCTATCGACAATATTATGTGTGAATTAAGGTCAGGTCAACTTCGAAATTACGACCCCAGGTCAAACTCATGAGGTAGCCTAGTGAGGTCATGTAATGTATCAATCGACACGTCTTGGCGATACAAGCACAATGACGGTAATTTCAGCCTTCTAGCTCAATGCAGTGCGACATATTGCGCAGAAATGTGCTAGTGATCTAAGGTGACCTCAGATGACCTTGGTGAGGTCACTTAGCGAAAATGTCAGCGGTAGCATTGAGAATAGCTTCCAACTACACGCCATATCCGTTGGAGGTCATTCCGAGAGCAAATATGTAACCAGGAAACATTTGTATATTTTACCATAGGCCTATAATGGTGGAAGCCATGGCCACGACCTGACCTCAGGCCAATGTTACGAGAGAAAAAAACGTGATATACATATTATAGTCCCTCATAAGATGATGACGTGATATAGGTTTGAAATCAATCGCCCAATTATTGTGGAAGTTATGCCACCTAGACCTCTGAGGGATGTTGGTTCACTTCGCCTGACCTGGTGACCTGACTTGCGATGACCCAGGGTCAAACATTTCTGAGAATATGCGGAAAAGACCAATGAGCAGTCATGCGAGGTTTGGCCTTGCTAACCCGATTAGTATGGTGGCAAAGTAGGAAAAACAGCAATGGGCAGATATCTGCCCCCCCGGACGTGCGCGGTTTAAGCATCCGAAGTCCCTAAGCATCCGAAGTCCCTAAGCATCCGAAGTCCTTAAACATCCGAAGTCCCATAATATATGTGTAGGCGCGTGATCTCGATGCCCATGCCTTGGCTGCAGATTCGTAACTCGCATGCTCATGCTTTATTGTTTTGCACGGTTTGATGCGGTTTCTGGAAAACGTGTCACATTAAAACACCACCGACCACAATCAATCAGCCTAACAGCCTACGGAACAGAGATAAACAAGTACAACCACGCGAACATGTATGTGCAGTCCATGTCTTCTGCATTATCATATAACTATACTAACACATGTGAACATGGCGCGCTGCGCGAGATTACCTACCGAGGTTCTGCCGCTCGGCACCAATCACTGCACCCACGGAGCCTCCATTGCAAACTAACACACGCCTTCAAAACTGCCCTTGTCGTCAACTCAGTATTGTTGCGCGCGGATTAACACAAAATATAGTTCAGCACTAGACATGAACATCACGTGGCGCGGCGGTCGATCTACTTAGTCCAAGCTACTTAGAGGGGTCAAGGTCTCGTACACACACCAATCCAACCAGCCGTTCACTTGGCGGCTACAATATGTTCGCATCAATATGCCTTGGCGTGCCTTTATTCAGATGTAATATAAAGTTGTTCCTAGTTATATCTCTCACCCCCGATTTCCAACAGCTGGAGATGATGCCCTGCCGATTGAACAGCAAAGCGAAGAGTTTGTCTTTGTATTCATTATATTGCGGTCTTGCGAGAAAGTGATTGCCTGTGAGGCCGATTGCGCCGATTGCGCTAAGCCGCCCGACCGAGCAGTCTGGCCGGCGACCCTGTTCCGGTAACTGGAGCAGAGAACTGACCTAATAAAGTGCTGCTATATAGGTGACCTGAGGTCAAATTCCGGGTCTACAATCTGTATTGCATCGTTAATACTGTCCAAAACACCATTGATGCTCATTTTGGAGCAGCTAAACACAATCATAGCGATCCATAACAATGACATCACAAGCCAAGTCCAGCAAAACACAATTTTGTTGACATATGCGACCTCATTTGACCTTGAAGATATTAATACAAGGTCATGAAATTTACGCACAATAGAGGTCACTATCGTACCCATCATCCCTGGGAATTTGGTTACTCCAGCTTTAATAGGAGCCTAGATCTTAGAAGGAGGGCGGAATCCGCCCCGCCCCCCTCCAGTGCGCGTGATTTTCAGAGGCCCTCTAGGGTGCGTGTATGGAACTATGGAAAAGATAAGTGAATCTCCGCACTTATGCATCCCAACATTAGTTGAGTTCCCTTTCCGGGGGTGATGCATGGCAAGCAACATAACGCCGAAAACAATTGCCAGTATTTTCCGAGCATTATTGAGGCGGCTCTGTACTTACAGCGTGGCTGAGATTCGATCCGGGGACATGTGGATGACTGGCGCATGGCCAACAGGTGCCGTACATTGGGCCCAAGAACATGTTCCTGGCCGGCTCCCTGTTTGTGGGATCTGGTAACATCGCCTTCGGGTAAGGTAATGTTCTCTTTATGTGACGTTGTCTCAATGGCGTGGAAATCCAATATTAATGCCCCCGAATAATCTGAAGCATGTTCTCGCGATGCTCCTCGTGGTATGGTCTATTATGGTCCTGACATGGTCCATGACATGGTCCTGATATAACATGTACGTTGCAACAACACATGGTCTTAGTTGAATGCTGCGGATTCGCACACATCATATCACCATGCTACCATGTTACCATGTCGCCAGTGACGTGCTTTATCAATTGATACCCCTCATTTTGTCGGGACGTGTTGATAGAGGATGATGCAAACTTACCCTGAACGACGCTGTCTTAGAGCTCCAATAGTCTCCCTGAAGTTGTGGTAGCACAGTTTGTGTGTCCTTGTGTCGCAGTGAACTCTGAACGTTCCCTTGCACATACGTCAATTTTTTGGTAACTGAAAAATTCCACCGAGCATCCGTCGTGCACGCCTTCAGTCAAAGCACAAGCACACATAACGACACCGAACTGCTAGGAGGCGAAGCATCATGAACTCCCGCTTCCAGCCTAAAACATGACTTCCCCTCATCACCGCTTGCTGGCATAATAATCTTATAAGCCTGAAAATCTGTGCAATCGTACACTAGTGTTCTCTGTTTTGCAGACTTGCTAGAGAAGCCGCGGCGTCTCCAGCACACTCTCTAGCGCGACCCGCCGTATTCCGTGGCCCATGGTCCATGGCCCGTGGTCCGTGGTCCTTGGCCCGTGGTCCGTGGTCCGTGGTCCCTGGTCCCTGGTCCGTGGACCGGGGTCCGCGGTCCCTGGCCCGTGCCCCATGGTTGATGTTCCGTGGTCCGTGTTCAGTGGTCCGTGGTCCGTGGTCCGTGGTCCGTGGTCCGTGGTCCGTGGTCCGTGGTCCGTGGTCCGTGGTCCCTGGTCCTTGGCCCGTGGTCCATGGTCCCTGGTCCCTGGTCCGTGGACCGGGGTCCGTGGACCGGGGTCCGTGGGCCGGGGTCGGTGGACCGGGGTCCATGGTCTCTGTTCCGTGCCCCATGGTTGATGGTCCGTGGTCCGTATTCAGTGGTGCATGGTCTGTGGTCCGTGGTCCCTGGTGCGTGGCCCATGGTTGATGTTCCGTGGTCCGTGTTCAGTGGTCCATGGTCCGTGGTCCGTGGTCCGTGGTCCGTGGCCCCTGGTCCGTGGCCCGTGGTCCGCGGTCCCTGGTCCGTGGCCCATGGATGATGTTCCGTGGTCCGTGTTCAGTGGTCCGTGGTCCGTGGTCCGTGGTTCGTGGTCCGTTGTCCGTGGTCCGTGGTCCGTATCCGTGGTCCGTGGTCCGTGGTCCGTGGTCCGTGGTCCGTGGTCCGTGTTCCGTGATCCCTTGTCAGTGGTCTGTGGTCCGTGGTCCGTGGTCCGCGGTCCGTGGTCCGCGGTCCGTGGTCCGTGGTCCGCATTCCGTGATCCTTTGTCCGTGGTCCGTGGTCCGTGTTCAGTGGTCCGTGGTCCATGGTCCGCGGTCCGTGTCCGTGGTCCTTGGTTGGTGATCAGTAGTCGAATCAGTTGGTGTCCGGTCCGTTGACAAGCCCGTGACGCTCGCTGCCCTTCCAGCTGTGCCGGTGGAGTCCGTCTGGCTACAACACTGGCCGTCAGCTGGTGAATTGAGACCTTTACAGCCGAGTGTTCGGCAGATCACTGGAGTATGTCGAGGACGTGCACCTCTTCACCGTGTATCGGAAATCGTAAAACGATGGTACGAAACTTGTTATTTGGGTGTTGATGCATTCAAGTACGCTGAGTTGAAAGAACACAATGAAACAAATCTATGACGTCATCTTCTTTTCCCCTGTTCTATGCTTTGTCCCGTGTTTTCGGGTTCTGGAATAATTTTTAACTGATGGACTAATGGTGACAAACCCATCAACATGCACATTGTTCGAACCATCTCGGCGAAATATGTCAATAAAAAGTAAAATTAGGGTTTGTTCTTGTATACGCCGTGACACATGACTCCTCGCCGGGAATGCCTGCTGTTCGTCTACAACAGCACGGAGCTCAATGCTGGCACAGCCGACCGCCGGGCTGATCGATACAAAGGCATTCACCAGAAGTTTCATTACCTCCCTTCACGGCTGGTGATAGGATCGGCGATGTCGATTTTGACTGCACCATCTCCACCATCTCTATGGCAAGACCCGCATCAGAGATTTGCCTTGAAAAGAAGACTAAGATCCAGTGGTCCTGATCTGGCAAACGTAACCCGGCAGTCACCAGGGGGGGATGCACCTTTGGTGTTTCTGTGATAACAGCAAAATCAATTGCGAAAGTATCTTGATACTTTCAGTGCCTTCAAATAAACACCTAAGCAGGGGCGTCGCCACCTAGGGGGCAGATGGGGGGGGGGGGCAGTCGCCCCTGCCGTGAGACTGGGATCCACTTGAAACTTGAGGAGGCCCATATCCGGAAATGCATAGGGAAAAAGTGAGCAAGTACGCCGAAGTGACAGAAGATCATGCTGTCAAGGAGACCCCATGACTGATAACGAGGCCCCCGATAAATATAATCAGGTCCGTATAAGATACGTACGACAGAGTTCGGAAGGAGGCCCCCAGGATAAAAAGGATGCCACTCAATTAGTGTTGTCATACAGTGCATTCCGGCTCAAGATAAGCCGACTGCTGCTGCGCGAGAAGGTGACTCAATTGCAGTAATGCATCCTTCCCACTACCACTCAATTAGTGTTTGACGCGTCAAGAACGGCAGTTGGTCGCAGCTGGTCACCATGGCAGGTGCCGGCTGCCGCGCGCTGTGCCTGCTTGCCGAGCTGCTGTGTCTGCTCAGCCTGCTCGCGCTGTGTGTGGTCAAGGTGCAGTACCTCTTGTCGCAGCCGGTCGCCACCTCCGTGTCCTACCAGCCGAGCCACCTGCCCAGCTTGACCATCTGCCACAAGGGGCGCGACCGCCATGCGCTGCTCCGGCTGCGCGCGCGACAGGAGAGCCGGCAGCTGCTGCTCCACGTCATCAGCTGCCTCCAGCAGCTGCGCAACGCCAGTCAAGCCGCCCAATGGCTGTTTCAGGACAGCGGCAACAAAACCCTCGAGCAATTCAACGATGGCCGCCCAACTGTGGGGCAGTTTATACACCATATCTTTGATCTGAATGATCTACTCCACAACGGCCATGAATCCTTGCAGCTGCTGAACGCCAGAGGGACACTTCAACGAGTAGTGAACGCCAGTTTGTCGTTCACTCGTAGCCACTGTAGATCTCTTCTTTTTGTACCGTCAACTTCGTGGTTGGCACATGCCGGGCACCGTCAGCGAAGTCTCTGTGGCTAATGATACTGCCATGCAAGCGCTGCTAGACAAGAAAGAAACACACGATCAAGCGTTACAAGATGCTGCCGATAATTTGCATCAGATCATTGACATCGGCGAGCTGAGCTACCAGACGCTGCTGAACAGCAGCCAGTCGGACCAGTCGTGGCCGGCTCAACTGCTGGTGGCCGGCGAGCTGCAGGTGGACCGGTTTGTGTTGAGCTGTTCCCGTGATAACGTCAGCTGCCTGCCGTCCGACGGCGGCGAATGGCACCTGCTGCACATGCTGGAGCTGCCGCAGACGTGCTACACCCTGCTGATGTCCGACTTAACCGCGACGAAAATGGTGCTGGAGCTGAAGGGGTCCCAGTGGTCTGAGCCGGAAGCGACAGAATCACCGGCCGAGGAACGCACAGTCGACCGTGTGGAAGCATCGACAAGTGTGGAAGCGTCGACAAGTGTGGAAGAGTCGACAAGTTTGGAACCGGTGACAGACGCCAGCGACATCCCTCATGCTGAGACGAGCACGACAGACAGCTCGCTCAGCACTAGAAGGGTGGACGCAGCCTACTTCGGAGCACTGGACAGACGTCAACCCGTCTGAGCCCACTTTCGATCCTGTGGATACAATTGAACCAAGGAGTCACCAGCCAGATTAGTCGGGGAAAGCGCGGCGGAGTGGAAGGCCTGGACCGGCATATTTACTAGACATGTCAATCGGAGATATCCCCACGAACGGGACTGGGCTACGTTCCGACCACCTCCCGACCCAGGTGCCCGACACAGTCCAGCGTATAATGTATTCGATCCTGCTGCACGCGGCTCCAATACCGCTGGTGATCCCGTCGTCGCGGCTGCACGAGCGCACGTTCCAAATCTACGACCGACAGGACTGGGTGGAGGTCGATGTGCGGCAGGAGCAGCTGCGCACGCTGGACCGGCGCCGCCGGCCGTGCCGCGCCGACGCCGCCTACAGCCTGTCGCGCTGTCTGCACGCGTTCCAGGCGGACGCGCACGCGCGCGCCGCCGGCTGCCACGTGCACGCCGTGTGGCCGACCGCGGCGCGCCACGAGCTGGCCGCGTGCGCCAACGACTCGCAGGTGGCGGCGCTGCGGGCCGGCCCGGACCGGCCGCTCGTCTGCGACTGCCCGCGGCCTTGTCGGCAGGGCCGGTTGTCGGCCGTCGTGCAGAGCACGTCGCGGCTCAGCGTCGACCGCGTCATCACGGTCACCATGCGGCTGGACGGGCTCACGCTGGTCATCGAGGAGGACGTCGCGTACACGGTCTCGAGCCTGCTCACCGACTTCGGCGGCAACCTCGGCCTCACCATGGGCTTCTCGCTGCTGACGCTCGTGCAGGTGCTGAAGCACGCAGCCACAAGACCGGCGGCAGAGAGCAGCGCAGTCAGGAGTGGGAGCGATGCTGATGCACTTGATGAACGCAGCGAAATGATGTCCGCCGCCTGAACGGCACACTGCTGGATCTCGAAACTAATTATCGGCTCTTCAGACTCAAAATGTACGATGTGCGAAGCAATTGCTGAAATTACAGTCACGTCGAATTTGTGCACGCTTCCCATTGGCAGACTTTCGGTTGCGACTTATCCGAAGACTTAGCGCCGAAGTCCTAACTTAGTGGTAGTTGCTCTAGGTGTGTCGACGCTCTGCTGTCGCTCCGTTGTCGCTCTGTTGTCGTTCTGTTGTGGTGCTGTTGTCGCTCTGTTGTCGTGCTGTTGTCGCTCTGTTGTCGCTCCGTTGCCGCTTTGTTGATTGCGTCGAGTACATGGCAGCGCGCTCTCTAAGCCACTTCATGATCTGTCTTGCCTGGCTTTAGTGACCAAATATGCTGATATGGTATAGTTGACCAAATATGCTGCTATATTTGTAACTCATATGCGTTGACCCTACGGATTTGGCGCAAAATGTGGTGGTTCGGAAGAGGGCTTTGACCGAGGCTCGGATTTTGTGATGGGGGTCCGCTGACAGAGGCATCAATTTTGGGATGGAGAGTACGGAGCAGATGGCGAAGAGTTGTTTGGTTGGCCGGAAGACGTGGACACGACGGAACGATACGTCTTCGTAGACATGCTTAATGACCACGTGACCGCCAGCACTGTACAAGTATGGTTCGGTGGTCAAGGGAGTGCCAGTGTGAGCCGACTTGGTAGGTTCGGGTTGTGAGGCTTTGCATGGCGTGGTCAGATTTGGGTTTAGGTCAGCGGCACGGAGAGCGATGACCTGGTCTGGTGGGGTTCGTGGTCTTTGGACAATAAGGGATCAACGAAGCACAGAGGCCTGCCATGACGTCATCTGAAGAAATTGACCTACGTGTGCCATCAGCGGCGGTATCAAGAGGGGGAGAAGCTGGACTGAAGTACCAAGTCGAGCGAATATCATCAGCAGTGGGCAATGGGGGGGGGAATCAGAGTCGCACACCGGTGGAGAGCTGTAGTAAATATTATCTCTCCGATTCTTTCCCATCATGTGGAGACAAAAACGTACCTTACTAAATATGCACAAACACAAAGAATAAAATGCGCCACGTAAAAAATACAGACGGGAATTGTGGATGCCAATCCACTCGAAAACGAAACAGACGTGACGAGCGTTATTGCGTATAGTCCAGAAATAGTACCTCACCCACCATGGTCGTACGCCGATTCACACATACTTCGGACCACGGTAAACGTTGTGACGGTCCGTCGTAAGGCGGCTTCCTGGCTGCAGGGACCGCAACTGCGCACCGCCGACGTGCTCGGAACAACAACCACGAACGCCATCGGCGTCGCGTGGGAATGACTGAGTTCAAGGTGTCTGGCTCCCGTCAGTTCTGAGGCACTTGCGTCCTCGCGCGGGTACCAGCAGCGCAACAGCCACATGTGACGTAGCACGAGGTGACGTAGAGTGACGTGACGTGACGTGCAGTGGCGTCTGACGACTCGTCCCTTGTTGCATACATTCGTAGACCCAGCCCACATTCAACCATGAACACACATCACGTGCTGACGTCACAGACCGACAAGCCATTGGAGCTCTGACGTCACTCCATTGCTGTGGCAGTTGCCCGGACAGTGCCTGCGAGCGAGCTCTCTGGCAAGCCTAAAGGCTCCTGAATAATGACACTTAATATCCAGTGTAGTCGCAGTACAAAGGCTGCCCATTGAGGTCGACAACATTCTATGCACGCCGCCCGGTAGCTCAGTTGGTTAGAGCGCTGGAATTAAAAGGTCCGGTCAATACATGGCTCGAGCCGCTTCGCAGTTGGCACCTGACCCGATAAGGCTGGGGACGAGCTACAGCTGGGGCCTTGTTGATGCATGGACGGCACGTTAAACTATCGGTCGAAATTCTGCCGTTTAACTGCAATTCATGAATCGGGTGGTGGGGCTAGGGTTCACGCAACAAACTATGCTTAACAACACAATCATGGTCTATGAAGCCACCCCGCAATAATTCTGATTGATTTTTTTAAATAGACATGCCACCCTCTCAGCTCGGTGGTGTTCAGAAATCAACGGAGATATTTTGGTCACTGGTACGCGAACTTCGGTCGCGTCAGATCGCATTCGGCAGACATCGGACCGGCACATCCAAACCTGAGGTAATTGGAGTCCCCTCGATTACACACGCGGCATTAACATACGGATTGTGTTAGGTCGTCAGGATCATCCGTTCGCCGTGTACCAGGCTTAAGTTGCCGTTCATGTAGAAGCCGCACATATAAAAGCCGTCCATATAGAGCCGACTATGTAGAAGCCGCCCATGTAGAAGCCGCCCATGCAGAAGCCGCGCATGGAGAAGTTGCCCATGTACCACAGGCACCTGACATCACAGAAATGACGTCAGCACGTCAGACAGCCGCCAGGGCAGATCTTGTCCCCCACGTTATCCGACATCACTTCAGGCCCCTCACTGTATCAAGACCGGGTCTTCAGGGCACTTCAGCTGGTCACCTGAGAGCCCCAGGGGTCATGGTCCACGGTGGAATAATCCCGAGGTGATCGACCCTGGATACACTGCGATCCGAAGTACGGTGATGTCGACAACACGATCGGCAAACTTCTGGTGTGCATGAATATAAGTCACCGAAGTCCGGTGACCGAATGTCACCGAAGTTCACCGATGGTCACCCAAGTTCACCAGAGGTCACCAGAGGTCACCAGGACGGAAGCGGCGTGTCCATCGGGCTTTTCAGCAGCTCCTGTAGCTCGGCCAGGTCGGCGTTTTTGATCAGCTCCGCTATCCTGTGCTCCTGTTCGCGTGCCGCCCCGATAGTGTCCTTGGCGCCGGGTACACGGTGGCACGTGCCGGCCCTCTCCGGCGGCGGGCTCAAGCTGCCCACGTCGGCCAGGAAGCTGCGGAAGCCGCCCGAGTCCCGCGCGGCCGGCAGCCGCGGTACGTCCGACAGGTCCAGCGGACCCGTCCACCGCCCGGAGAGCGGAGTTAGTTTTATAGTTTTATAGTTCACTTTAGTTTTGTAGTGTTACGACGATATTGTACGTTATCTTTAGTTCGTATTTCTTTCACCAACGCCGTGTCGGGAATCCTTTTACATTCCCCATTAGGTTTTTCGCGGATATTGAAAAGGGCCAGCGATCATTTGCGCCGAAATTTGGCATAGCTTTTCTCACATCAATTTGATATGTTGTGTGAAGCGTTCGAGGTAGGTCATTCACGCCATCGAGTTAATCAAGGACATGTGTAAGGTTATCAATGAGAGATGTCTTTAAACTGTGACAAGTGTAAGGTTATGCATCTGGGGTCTGGAGGTGAGACTTTCAGATATACAATGGGAGCGAGGGAACTGGATGTTATTGAAGAGGAAAGGGACTTAGGTGTGTTGGCTTCAAAAGACCTTAACACTCGCACGTCCGGCGGTCCGCGCCAACTTCGCATGTCCGGGGGGCAGTTGTCTGCCCCCCCCTCTACTAAGATCTCCAGAACTATGCTAGGTAGCTACAAACGGAAAACGGTGTTGGATAGCTGGTGACAGGCTCTATCGAAAGTATTTCCGTCATATTTTCGCTCAGGTCCATATTTAGGTCACTGGGTCATCATAGGTCGAATTCGACCAGATCAGGTGGGACCCTCAGATATTGACACATATCTCAGGACCTGTAGCAGATAGAAACAAACGGCGAATGCTATTCGACAGCCCTTGACATGTGCTATCGACAATTCGCTGTGTGATTTAAGGTTCAACTCCGAAACTATGACCTCAGGTCAAGGTCATGAGATAGCCTAGGGAGGTCATGTAATGTATCAATCAACACGTCTTGGCGATACAAGCACATTGACGGTAATTTAAGCCTTTTAGCTCAATGCAGTGCGATATAATGCGCAGAAATGTGCTAGTGATCTCAGGTGACCTCAGATGACCTTGGTGAGGTCACTGAGCAAAAATGTCAGCGGTAACATTGAGAATAGCTTCCAACTACACGCCATAACCGTTGCGAGGTCATTCCGAGAGCAAACATGTAACTAGGAAACATTTGTATATTTTACCATAGGCCTATAATGGGGGAAGCCATGGCCGCGACCTGACCTCAGGTCAATGTTCCAAAAAAACCGAGATAGATATTATAGTCCCTGATGAGATCATGACATGTTATAAGTTTGAAATCAATCGCCCAATTATTGTGGAAGTCATGCCACCTAGACTCCGAGGGATGTTGGGTCAATTCGCCTGACCTGGGAACCTGACTTGAGATGACCCAGGGTCAAAAATGTCTGAGGATATGCGGAAAAGACTAATGAAGAGCCATACGAGGTTTGGCCTGGCTAACGCGATTAGTATGGCGGCAAATTAGGAAAAACCGCAGGAGTGGGGGGTGGGCAGATATCTGCCCCCCCCGGACGTGTGCATGTTAAAGCAGAAAAGCAATGTAGCTCAGCTAGGAACTGGGCACTCAATAATAGAAGTGGGATGTATAAGAGCAGGGAAGTCATGAAAAAACTGTACTTAGCATACGTGCGACCCCACTTGGAATATTCTGTACAAGCTTGGAGCCCCTACCTAGAAAAAGACATAGACAAGTTAGAGAGAGTTCAGCGCAAAGCAACTAGACTCATCAGTGGAATAGGTAACCTAGAATATGGAGAAAGGCTTGTGGCATTAGATATGTACTCACTCAAGTATAGGAGATTAAGGGGGACATGATTGAAATGTACAAAATTGTTAAAGGACTTGATCAGGTCAATTTAAATGGCGCTCTTCAGTTTAGAGTATCACATTGGCGTCATCAATTCAGGTTAGACAAGTTAACGTGTAGGACAGTTAAGCGGGAACAGGTCTTCAGTCAAAGGGTTGTTGATCAGTGGAATGGCCTGCCTGCTGATGTTGTGGGGAGTTCCTCAATGAATGTATTAAAAGTAGGGTGGATACATTTTTTAGACAGGAAAATCTTGTTTTTGAGTTCTAATTTGTGATGGATGGGGTGAGATGTATGTTAAGTAAGTGTGCACGGCACAGACCCCTTTAAGCAGGCATGGATGAAGTTTGAAAATTATTGATAAGACATTTAACACGCGCCCTGGAGGGCCTCTGAGAATTACGCGCACTGGAGGGGGGGGCGGATTCCGCCCCCCTAAGATCTCGGCTCCTAGTAAAGCTGGAGGAACGAAATTCGCAGGGTGGATGGGCACGGTAGTGAATTCTATTGTGTGCAATTGTCGTGACCTTAGGTCAATATCTTCAAGGTCAAATGAGGTCAGATTGGCAAAATTTTCCGGTTTTGCGTGGCTTGGCTTGTCATCGTTATGGATCCCTGTGATTGTGTTTAAATGCTCAAAAATGGGCATGAATGATGTCTTGGACATTACTAATGATGCAATGCAGAAGCTAGACCCAACATTTGACCTCAGGTCACCTATATAGCACCACTTTATCAGGTCAGTTACCTGTTCCAGTTACCGGAACCGGCCGCCCGCCCGACTGCTCCGTCGGGCAGCTCGGAGCAATCGGCTTCGTGAAGAAGGGAGTGAAGTACATGAATAAAGTATGGAAACGCAATGACAAACAGTACAAATGACAACCAGTAGTGCATTTATGGCAACATTCCAGTTGATCAAGTTTGGTTTCATTAACCTGTCATGAACTTGACCTGACTTCACCTTGGTGACCTAACATGACCTTGAAACTATACAGCATATCAATATGCATCAAACAAGTCGCTAGTGTTGCCTAGAACACTTCCCTTTTGTCAGTATACTGGAAGCGCATCAGCGCTGATTTTGGTGGTCTGGCGCTAAAACATTTTTTGACTTTAGCGGCCCCTAACTTGAAAAATGTTCGGCCGATTTCGTGCTTTAAACGACGTGTCGTTCATTTCTAGGCAGGTACACCGAAAATTGCGTAAATCGACCGGTAACATCTGCAGTTATTTGCGAAAAACCGGAGGGGTGGGCGGATTTCGCCCCCCCCCCCCTCCAGTGCGCGTGTTAATCCACATGTGGTCATAGAGATCAGGGGAATAGGGTTGGAAAGCTAGTGTAGATAGGCATTGATAGGTGTGTGGGATATTTGAGGACTGGTTCTTCAGGATGTGGGATGGTTGGGGAGGGTCTTTTTACCAGGCTTATGTTATCTTCCATTTACAGACGTAACTGGATGGGCCCTTGGTCTCTTATTAAGTCTAAACTCTTTATAACTTTATATAGCGTGTAGCTAGCAGTGGATTCAGCACCTTCCTTCGAGATGTGATACTGATGAGATTGTCTATGGTAGCACAATGGGTATGATGGGAGGAGTTTGTAATTGTTGAGTGTGTTATGCAAAAGGAAGTGAGTCTCTTATGAAGTCTAAACACTTTATAACTTTATATAGGGTGTACCTAGCAGTGGATTCAGCACCTTCCTTCGGGATGTGATACTGATGAGATTGTCTATGGTAGCACAATGGGAGTGTGTTATGCAATAGCAAGTGAATTGGTGCTAGATAGGCTGCGATATATAGCTTCCCAGGAACTTGAAGTAAGGGATTGATTCGGGTGAGAGTATGTACATTTTTAGTACCTTTTCCAGATAGGCTTAACCCAGATGGGCCCCGGTAGCTTTTATTAAGCCTTAACACTTTATAACTTTATGACTTGACTTTATAAGTGAGGTCAACTCTAAAAACGTTAAACCAGTCGTCAGGCTTTAACGCGTGAAGATATTTGAATGAAATTTTCAGCGTTTATTTAGGTACGCAACGAAACGCACTAGAGGAAGTTTAAACTTGTTGAATTTTCATGACTTATTTGTTGTGCATATTTGCCTATTAGTGCTAAATTCGAAGATTCTGGTTTGAGTGAGCAATTTGTATGAGGCTAAGTGTCGCTTAAACAACATTTTTCGCTTTGTTCTATCTATTAAAACAATCCAAATTCTAAAAGACGAAAAATCAAAATTTTGTAGTTTAAAATAAAATTACATTTTTAGTTTTGAGTGGGCAACCATTTTGGGACCATGGCCCATTTCGCCTTCCTTTTCTGATTCCATAAAAAGTTATAAACCCAAATGAACTACCAAGAGCCAAAAATTTGACGTTAATCGTGACCGCATAAACCACCCCACTGACATCTTCGGGGATGCCCTTTTGGTGGTGATTTCTGGATCTACTCGTCGAGCGTTTTCCGATGACATCTCCTTCGGTTTTGGCGATGCTTTGTTTGGAGATTAGAGGGGTTATATAATGACCCCCTGCTCCAGAGACAGGGTGTCAGGATCTGACCGGAATGACGGGGCGGGCAAGTGCAGCCTTCGGTTGCTGCAGCTTCGTTTGTGCTGGGCGAGCGTGGCTACATGTGTTGATCTTGTGGTTGGGCACGGAGGTCCTGGCTGTGTGGGCGGACACCAGCGGCTCCGATTTGGCTTTCTATGGCCATTGCTGAGGTCAGGCTGCTTAGGACCAAATCATAGTGGTGATATTGGTGTAGCGCGATAACATACGTGAGACGAGTAGTAACAAAATTAATTCAACTTAGCAGGCCCCTTTCTAGGATAATATTACTGACGGAATAGTGGAGGGGGCATCTGCATAGTAGTCGATCGCGTTGGCTCGTGAAAAGTCTAGTAGGCTCGCGTTGCGATATCTCCGATCCAAAGTTCAGCGTGACTTTCCGTTATATTTGAAATGATTAACGAAGCGGCAAAGTAAACTCGCGCCAGCGTGCGAATACAAGGCAACCGAATGTCGAAAAGTTTACAAGTACTAACAGTCAGTTTAGATGCGACTGCCAGCACCTCGGACAGCAGTCGGAAGTGAAAGAGAGCTCGATCTCTTCTGATCTCTTAACACACGCACCGGAGGGAGGGGGGCGAAATCCGACCACCCCTCCAGTTTTTCGAACTTAACTGCAGATTTTACCAGTGGATATACACGATTTTCTGGGTACCTGCTTAGAAATGACTGGTGCGTCGTTTAAAGTAAGACAAATGGAAATCGGTTGAAGATTTATCACGTTAGGGGCCGTTAAAGTAAAAAATATTTCCTGGCGCCAGACTACAGAAATTGGCGCTGATGCGCTTCCCGTATATTCGCAAAAGGGAAGTGTTCTTGCCAACACTTGCGACTTGTTTGATGTATATTGATATGCTATATAGCTTCAAGGTCATGTTAGACCACCGAGGTCAAGTCAGGTCAGGTTCATGACAGGTTAATGGAACCAAACTTGATCAACTGAAATGTTGTCATAAATGCACTAGTGTTTGTCATTTGTACTGTTTGTTATTTCGTTTCCATACTTTATTCATGTACTTCACTCCTTTCTTCGCGAAGCCGATTGCGCCGAGGTGCCCGACGGAGCAGTTGGGCGGGCGGCCCGGTTCCGGTAACTGGTACAGGTAACTGACATGATAACGTGCTGCCATATAGGTGACCTGAGGTCAAATGTCAGGTCTAGTATCTGTATTGCATCATTTGTAATGACCAAAACATCATTGATGCCAATTTTGGAGCATTTAAACACAATCACAGCGATCCATGACAATGACAAGTCAAGCCACGCAAAACAAGAAAATTTTTACAAATGGGACCTCATTTGACCTTGAAGATATTGACGTAGGGTCATGAAATTAGCACAGAATAGAGTTCACTACCGTACCCATCCACCCTGCGAATTTCGTTCCACCAGCTTTAATCGGAGCCGAGATCTTATGGGGGGGGCGGAATCCGCCCCCTCTCCAGTACGCGTATTTTCAGAGGCCCTCCAGGGCGCGTGTGAACTAACCGCCTTCGACCGTCGCTCCCGACTATATATAACAGCCGGCCACCACCCGCTCCCGGTTTGGTGGCTCCGCCCACGATGATCGCTATAGGTCCAGACGGGGGCGTAGACCGTAATGTCGGCCTTATCTACTCCGGATACAGGGGCGCCGTTTGGTTAGCGTCCGTCGGCTCGGGTACCGGAATAACCCATAACACAAAGATAAGCTCTTCCTGCCTGAAGTCGACAGTGGCGTTCCAAACCTATCTATTCCGGAAGCAGAGTCGTCGCTGTACGGCTCCGATCGTCCCAGGTAGCCAACCTAACCGACAACATTGATAACAGCTTCTGCCGTGGTCGATGTCCGATGGCTCAGGTATCAGCCGTAACCCATAACACGGTAAAAGCATCCGGCCGGCCGTCAGCGATATGGCATGTTTCACGCGTCACGCGACGTTATATAACTACTTTTCTAACGATGAGGGCCGAAAGGAATAATTATATCGAACTATGTTACAACACAACAAGAGGTCTAAGTATTTGGATTTTCGCTCAGTTAGGGAATCCTAAGTCCCAATAGATTATTACGGCCATAACACAATCACACGATACATTATACACTCACGATATTTCATAACACTTTAAGCTACTTTCCTATTGTCAACCAAATATCTAGTCCAATGGGTCTTTGAGGGTACCCATGGTCCTAGTCCAGGAAAGTTTTTCAACCAATGTATCCAATCCATGATCCATAATACACTATTCATTGTTTAAACGACGGTCGCGACGCAAACGCATGTCATTTTCGACATATAAAATTCAGTCCGGATCCAGAGTAGGATGTGGGTGACCACTGCCCACTAGCCAACACCATAAGTGCAGCTTCTCACCGCATGTTCACTCGCTACGCTTACTGTTCTGTTGTTCTGGCCCTCTTCCAAGTACCCATGGAAAAGGATCACACTTCTTCCAATGTTCTCGAGTATAGCTGTTGTATCAGGTATGCCATAAGCCGCGCTCTCGGCAGCAGCGGTTGCGCTGACAGAGGTGGCGCTCGCGTCATCAGCAGCGTCGTCAGCGGAGACCTCAGCGACGCTCGGCATTGCCGGTTCAGTACATTTGTTCAGTTCAGTACATTCAGTACATTCTGGTTCTCCACGAACGTCGCGAAGGCACTAGTTTTATCAGGCTTGATTTTCATACATGCGACATCTGCATCATATTCAGAGGGTGACGTAGAGTCATGCATTTTGGTTTTTTCTGGAGGACAATCATCGTCAGATGTTTCCTCCAAAGGTCATTTTTATTTGAGGACACTCGGTGGACTTTCAGATGAGTTTTTCATTCGTTCGGCTAATTGTGACAGGGGTACGTTCTCAACAGAATCACTGTTCTGTGCCTTTGTACGTTTCGCTAATGGTGAATGCAGATTTTCACTGTCTGAATCAATGACGTAGGCAGAGGTCGTTTAACCCTCGCCAGTATTCGGCATTTTACCACCTTCGGCCGTATAGGGGGGGGTTGGTACGACCCACCCCCTGGCGATTCCAAACCGTGCATGTTACGAAAACGAACCAAATACGAAAATGATAGATTTGGCCGAGATCTCGCGGGTGGAATTCAGTATGACCTTCTAAGGTCAATGGTTGACCTTCCAGGTCAGATCAAAGGTCTAAAATTGATTTTTGGGGGGTACTTTCCGAAGAAAATCGTCAGTTATATCGAAACTACTGTCTAAATATGCACGACATGGCCGGAAACATGTTTATTGGGACCTTGCGAACATAACGACATGTGACACGATGTGATCGGACCAATATGTCATGCACCAAATGAGGTCAAAGCCGTGACCCCAAATATCCAACTTTTTTAAGAGTGGTTCCAATTTCGAAGTTTAAAGTTCCCCAGGGTAAAAATGGACGCTGAATTCGAATTCAGCACCAAAAATTACCGTAGGTCAGCTAAAAAAGGTCGAAAGGTCAAACGAGGTCAACCGAGGTCACCGATTTTTGGAACATTATTTTTCCAACGGGAACCCATCTGGGCATTGCAAAATTGCATTGTAAAACACATAATACCAGTCGATGTAGGCAACAATGTCATGTTTAGGTGCGATAATCACGTATTTGTTGAAAACTGCTCGGAGGTGCTCCCTTTTATGACCTCATAACTCTGTGACCTGACATGCCCTCCCGAAAAAAAATTTCACCAAAAGTCGTCAAAAGGTTGCCCCAGAGGGTACTGAAAATCTCAGAGTGATCCGTTCATCGGTTTGGAAGGAATACACAAAAAACCTTAGGGGGGGGTTGCACCAAACCCCCACCCCCCTATACGGGCGAGGGTTAATACGTTCGGCTAATTCAGCCGAAGGCAAGTCATCCTCGGAATCACTGGAAGCGTCTGGGAGCTGATGTGGCTTCGTTAACTGGGTGAGCATTGACTCAGTTCCCGGTCGTTCCGACTCGGTCGGCGGCGATGGCACTGAGCCAGGTATGGCCTCTGCCGTCACCGGCTCGGCGGTGTCGGCACCAATTGTTCTAGACGGTGTGTCTACATCCATGTAGCAATCGTCATAATCTAGGCTACTGCTCGGGCCGTCTTCGACCCGTTTAGCCAACCTTGGAGGCTGTCTGCGTTCAGGGGTGGTGCGGTCTAGTTTGACATTTCTTTAAGTATTTTTGTTAAGGGGTTCGTTTACGTCTCTTGTGGGTTCCCGTGTGGTATTGGGATCAACTAGTCGCAATTTCTGTACATGTACCAGTCGGGTCTTACCGTTGATTTGATTTCTAATCACGTAATTTACTGGGTGTTTTTTTGATGATCCGAAAGTATGGTTTCCCATTAACCATACATCCGAAAGTATGGTTAATGGGTCTTTGAGGGTACCCATGGTCCTAGTCCAGGAATGTTTTTTCAACCAATATATCCAATCCATGATCCATAATACACTATTCATTGGTTAAACGACGGTCGCGACGCAAACGCATGTCATTTTCGCTATATAAAATTCAGTCCGGATCCAGAGTAGGATGTGGGTGACCACTGCCCACTAGCCAACACCATAAGTGCAGCTTCTCACCGCATGTTCACTCGCTACGCTCACTGTTCTGTTTGTTCTGGCGCTCTTCCAAGTACCCATGGAAAAGGATCACACTTCTTCCAATGTTCTCGAGTATAGCTGTTGTATCAGGTATGCCATAAGCCGCGCTCTCGGCAGCAGCGGTTGCGCTGACAGAGATGGCGCTCGCGTCATCAGCAGCGTCGTCAGCGGAGACCTCAGCGACGCTCGGCAGAGCCGGTTCAGTAGTCGGCTCCTCGGGTTCATCGACCGATGCAGCCAGGGCCCCTGTCCCACAGGGGCCACCTGTGTGTCGCTCCATATCCGCGTGAAACCGTGCATTGCGGTTCCTCATACATTGCATCACTCGTCTTGTGTGGGAAAATGGCACGGCTATTGGCTGCGAGAGCGTCAGGCTGGCTGTCAGCCCGCCTGTAGCAGCTCGTGGTGAGTCACCCGACAGTTCAAGTTCATCGGTGTTAGCAGTGGCGCCAGCCGTGTTCTAGGCGGCGGCGGTGGCACTCGCAGAGGCGCCCATGTCCTTGACGTCTGCTAACGTAGTGCTGTAGGTCATGACCACACACGTCATACCACTCCGGGGTGGTGCTCGCGTCCGAGGCCACGTAACGCGGCCGCAGGTGTCGCGTTGATCGCCATGCTGTCGTGAGCTGAATCGACTCGTTCAGCTCGTGGTCAGGTTAGGCACTTGCTGATCTGACAATCAGTTACAGACATCTTGTATTCAACGGGCAGAAGGGTTGGGTATTTAAGGTTGCTGCGGGTTCCAGGTACAAAGATGCGGTACTCGGTTCAAAGGTACGGAATTGTAGGTCCGGCGTTGAATTTTGGCCACCAAAAACATTTATATAACAGTTCGCAATGTATTGCACAAGACATAATTTTAGGTGACGTCACAATGTCTCATTGATATTCACATGTCAATCCATTAAAGGTGACGCAACTCGCGTCACCGAATGTGGCGTCACTGCGCCTGACAATACAACGTAATAACTACTTGAGGTGACTCACAGGTACACACTACGATACAGGTACTATATTAGTTTCCAAACGTCGATTTGAATAACTCCGTTTTGGCTAACATTATTGTATTCTGGTTCTCCACGAACGTCGCGAAGGCACTAGTTTTATCAGGCTTGATTTTTGTACATGCGACATCTGCATCATATTCAGAGGATGACGTAGAGTCATGCATTTGTTTTTTTTTCTGGAGGACAATCATCGTCAGATGTTTCCTCCAAAGGTCATTTTTATGTGGGGACACTCGGTGGACTTTCAGCTGAGTTTTTCATTCGTTCGGCTAATTGTGACAGGGGTACGTTCTCAACAGAATCACTGTTCTGTGCCTTTGTACGTTTCGCTAATGGAGAATGCAGATTTTCAGTGTCTGAATCAATAGACGTAGGCAGAAGTCGTTTAATACGTTCGGCTAATTCAGCCGAAGGCAAGTCATACTCGGAATCATTGGTAGCGTCTGGGAGCTGATGTGTCTTCGTTAACTGGGTGAGCATTGATTCAGTTCCCGGTCGTTCCGACTCGGTCGGCGGCGATGGCACTGAGCCAGGTATGGCCTCTGCCGTCACCGGCTCGGCGGTGTCAGCACCAATTGTTCTAGACGGTGTGTCTACATCCATGTAGCAATCATCATAATCTAGGCTACTGCTCGGGCCGTCTTCGACCCGTTTAGCCAACCTTGGAGGCTGTCTGCGTTCAGGGGTGGTGCGGTCTAGTTTGACATTTCTTTAAGTATTTGTGTTAAGGGGTTCGTTTACGTCTCTTGTGGGTTCCCGTGTGGTATTGGGATCAACTAGTCGCAATTTCTGTACATGTACCAGTCGGGTCTTACCGTTGATTTGATTTCTAATCACGTAATTTACTGGGCGTTTTTTTGATGATCCGAAAGTATGGTTTCCAGGGCAACGAAAACTTTGGCGAGGTGCCAAGTTGTACAGTGGTATCATAATAATATACCGGGTCTCCTATTTTAAAATTTCGTGGCTTCGCTTTTCGGTCCGCGTATTCTCGATTCCTTTCGTGGCTCTCCAATGTGTGCGTTTTCACATGACTGTAGGCCTCATGTAAATTGGCTAGCGATTTTAGAATGTAATCTCCTCCGTAATATCTAACTATTGGTTGTAATAAATTGTCTAGTGGGAGAACGGGATCTCTGCCATACAGCGTGAAGAAGGGTGATATCGTGCCTGAACTTCCAATATTTGCCGTTTGGTAGGCAGCAATGGTAGCGGATATTTTTGTATCCCAAACATCTTGATTCTGGTTAATTGTTTTTGCTAGCATATCGTTTTGGATTATATGATAGCGTTCCACGCTCCCGTTCGTTTGTACAATGATGGAATAGAACAAACCGATAAATGTTGTTTATGGATACTTAGCCTGATCTAAATTGCTGGCTCAAGCCAGAATCTTCGATTTTAGCACTAATAGGCAAATATGCACAACAAATAAGTCATGAAAATGGAACAACTCAAAACTTTCCCGAGTGCGTTTCCTTGCCTCCCTAAATAAACGCTGAAAGTTTCATTCACATATCCTCACGCGTTTAAGCCTGACGACTGGTTGAACGAATTTTTTAGATGACCTCACTTGTTCTTGATTAACTCGGTGGCCGTGAATGACCTGACCTTGAACGCTTCACACAACATATCTAATTGCTGTGAGTAAAGTTATGCCAAATTCCGGCGCATTGCCGCGCGCCCTTTTCAATATTAGCGGAAAACCTAAGGGGTAATGTAAAAGGATCCCCGAGACGGCGCTGGTGAAAGAAAGACGAACTAAATATAACGTACAATATCGTCCCAACACTATAAAACTAAAGTGCACTACCTTATGCACGCCGGTAAAATCTCTTCCCCTCCCCCCAGGAATATACCTCGGCCGGGTCCTGACGGAGTGGATGGGGTCAACCTCCCACCATTCCTACCCCCCACCACTCCACCTCTTGCGTAATCGAGGACCAAACTTCACCTATTTTGTTAGCAAAAATTTGTACATACCATTTTAGGGCGAACATGCTGACCTTGGAAGCTGTTGACTCTGTGCCGGCCCTGTTAGTCCGCCTTTGATAAATTTAATATTAAGACCTGCTGATTGCATTGTCCGTCCAGCTTCCATCGCGGCCAACACCACTCCGCCACTCCGGCCCTCCTATCGCGACCGACACAACTCCGCCACTACGGCCAGGTCCCATCGCAGCCGACACCACTCCGCCACTCTCCGGCCAGCTCCCATCACGGCCGACACCACTCCGTCACTCCGGCCAGCTCCCATCGCGGCCGACACCACTCCGACACTCGGGCCTTCCTATCGCGGCCGACACCACTCCACCACTCCGGCCAGCTCCCATCGCGGCCGACACCACCCCGGCCCTCCTATCGCAGCCGACACCACTCCGCCACTCCTGCCCTCCTATCACGACCACCACCACTCCGCCACTCCCCCACTCCGCCAACGGTCCACTTGACTAAACCGACGTCCTTTGGTTCCAGTTACGTGGTGGGCCTAACGCTGGGCGTATTTCTGGTAGACCACGTGGGCTTCAGCTACTCAGTCACCATCGTCAGCGGCATCGTCTTCCTCTGGGTGAGTGTGGCAGCACCAGCTCGATGACTGCGCTGGGCTATTCGGTGACATCGGCGGGGTCGCCTCCACCTACGAGGGCACACGTAGTGGCGGCTGGATTGTCCAACTATCAGAGCACAATCCTCACTCGGTCGGAGGTTGCGAATTCATCCATAAGATTGAAATATGTCCGGACAGTTCGGGGAATCTTCCTTCCCAGATGACATATCAAAGTAGGCTCCGCTGAATCTGCCAGTGATACTAAGGTGAAGTAGCTTAGTACTACCGGATGAAGTAGTCGTACTTTCAGCTACAAGCACCGAAGACAAGATCACGTTTGGTGGATGTCTCTCTGTGATGTTGAATAGACCGTGACGTGCGCCCGATACTCATTTCCGTTGAATAATTAGAAGCATTATAATTAAATAAACAAAAATCGAGTCTGAGCTCTAGTTATGCCTCCATAACCTACCCTTCGCGATATATCGCTCGTTTTAAGAATATATTCTGTTAAGAAGCATATTGACTGGGAGGAGTAGGCAGACTTATTGAGTGTATCAAGGGAGTTGCGACCCCCTCATTGCTCATTACTCTGGATAATATTCGAAGTTAGTTGAAACATTCAGACCAAATATAATACGACGGTTATTGTGAACATGTATATTTTAAAGAAAAATACGTGGTGTAATGGGCTTCGAAAGGCCATCCACCTGCACAATGCTGAAAGCATGGTTGTACTCAGAAAATATAGGACGTATCAAGGAAATAGCACACGCTGCTGCAGTGGTGTTTCATCAATGATGTACATATGCCGCCTATAACTTGTTTCCCTTTCTGACTGCCTTTCTCGCAGGGTCTTCTGGCACTCACCACCGGTATCGCGGTGTCTTGCGGGTCAACACCTGAACACGCTCCGCCAGCCACCGACGCCGCCACGCCGCCGGCAGTGACCCCTGTCCTGACCCCTGTGGTAACCCCTGTCGTGACCCCTGTCGTGACCCCTGTGGTGACCCCTGTCGTGAGCCGGGCGGCGACCCCCGCCCGGGCCGTGACCCCGTCCGCGGCGCTCTCCGGGCGGCGGCCGGGTCCGCTGGACCTGTCGGACGTGTCGCGGCTGCCGGCCCCGCGGGACTGGCCGACCTGGCCGAGCTACAGGAGCTGCTGAAAAGCCCGATGGACACGCCTCTTCAGTTCTAGTGACCTCTGGTGACCTCTGGTGAACTTGGGTGACCTTCGGTTAACTTCGGTGACCTTCGGTGAACTTCGGTGACCTTCGGTGAACTTCGGTGACCTTCGGTGAACTTCGGTGACCTTCCGTGAACTTCGGTGACCTTCGGTGAACTTCGGTGACTTATATTCATGCACACCAGAAGGTTGCCGATCGTATTGTCGACATCACCGTACTTGGGCTCGCAGTGTATCCAGGGTCGATGACCTCGGGATTATTCCACCGTGGACCATGACCCCTGGTGCTCTCAGGTGACCAGCTGAAGTGCCTTGAAGACCCGGTATTGATACAGTGAGTGGCCTGAAGTGATGTCGGATAACGTGGGGGACAAGATCTGCTCTGGCGCTGTCTGACGTGCTGACGTCATTTCTGTGATGTCAGGTGACTGTGGTACATGGGCAACTTCTACATTCGCGGCTTCTGCATGGGCGGCTTCTACATGGGCGGCTTCTACATGGTCGGCTCTACATGGACGGCTTTTATATGTGCGGCTTCTACATGAACGGCAACGTAAGCGTGGTACACGGCGAACGGATGATCCTGACGGCCTAACACCATCCGTATGTTAATGCCGCGTGTGTAATCGAGGGGACTCCAATTACCTCAAGTTTGGATGTGCCGGTCCGATGTCTGCCGAATGCGATCTGACGCGACCGAAGTTCGCGTACCAGTGACCAAAATATCTCCGTTGATTTCTGAACACCACCGAGCTGAGAGGGTGGCATGTCTATTAAACAAGATATCAATCAGAATTATTGCGGGGTGGCTTCATAGACCATGATTGTGTTGCTAAGCATAGTTTGTTGCGTGAACCCTAGCCCCACCACCCGATTCATGAATTGCAGTTCAACGGCAGAATTTCGACCGATAGTTTAATGTGCCGTCAATGCATCAACACGGTCCCAGCTGTAGCTCGTCCCCAGCCTTATCGGGTCAGGTGCCAACTGATCCTCCCAGCCGGGGTCTAAACGTGAGGGCGCGAAGCGGCTCGAGCCATGTATTGACCAGACCTTTTCATTCCAGCGCTCTAACCAACTGAGCTACCGGGCGGCGTGCATAGAATGTTGTCGACCTCAATGGGCAGCCTTTGTACTGCGACTACACTGGATATTCAGTGTCATTATTCAGGAGCCTGTAGGCTTGCCAGGGAGCTCGCTCGCAGGCACTGTCCGGGCAACTGCCACAGCAATGGAGTGACGTCAGAGCTCCAATGGCTTGTCGGTCTGTGACGTCAGCAAGTGATGTGTGTTCATGGTTGAATGTGGGCTGGGTCTACGAATGTATGCAACAAAGGACGAGTCTTCAGACGCCACTGCACGTCACGTCACGTCACTCTACGTCACCTCGTGCTACGTGACATGTGGCTGTTGCGCTGCTGGTACCCGCGCGAGGACGCAAGGGCAGCAGAACTGACGGGAGCCAGACACCTTGAACTCAGTCATTCCCACGTGACGCCGATGGCGTTCGTGGTTGTTGTTCCGAGCACGTCGGCGGTGCGCAGTTGCGGTCCCTGCAGCCAGAACGCCGCCTTACGACGGACCGTCACAACGTTTACCGTGGTCCGAAGTATGTGTGAATCGGCGTACGACCATGGTGGGTGAGGTACTATTTCAGGCCGACGCGGGCCTGGACGAAAGTGTTGAGACAGCACCGTTTCCCACGGAGGGACCGTTGTGCTGAGATCAGAGGTGTCTCTGATGTCTGATGTCAGAGAGACAGCGCGCCCGCCTGCAGTACGGTGCACGGAGTTCAGAGCGAGCCTTTGTTCTCTAGCGGGGATGAGTAACCCCACTGGTCTGTGGCGCCGTCAGTCAGGTAACTATGACGAATTGCGAGCTAATCACGTGGTACGGGAGTTGTCGTTGCCTGTGGCTACTTAGAGCCTCAGCCGGGAGCGGACGCTCTGACTCTCTGGTCGACGAACGTACGTCGCGGACGGACGCCACTCGGGGGCGGCCTGGCCCGCCGCCTGGCTGGCCATGGCTCACCATATTAGGGTACCGAGGTACGTCGCGACTCTGCCTGAGAGTCGCTACGTCTGTTGAGAAGTAGATCGAAGGTGAAACTGTTTCTCTGTCTGTCAAGCTGATTGAATCACCATTAATGTCTAATCTTCGTGGCTGTCTAGCGTCGTCGTAACGTGGCCGTCTTCGTCTAACGTCTAATCTGTTGACTAATTTGCACAAGATAGAAGTGCTGGCTTTCGAAGTGCGTGTCAAGAGGTGTGCAGATCTGAGCTCTGAGATGGAAGTCAGAGCCATTATTGAAAACATAACCGGGGTTTTAAATATCGCAAACGCAGAGGTACCTTAGACTATCAACGTGCCAAATGAAGGTTTACCCCAGTACAGAAGGGGGACAAAAACCTTCACTACATTGTGCTTTCGGCCTACGAGCATGTTTCTACGCTTAGTCATGTAGCATCGAAGTTGACGTGTCTCCACTTTAATGCCCAAACGCCATGGCGGTACTTTGATGAATTGCGTGACTATATCTGACAGTGATGTTGTCGTGGTCGGTGCTTCTTCGAAATTTTCCATGCGTCATTCCGAAGGACTCATCGATTTCATTACGACACTTCCGAATGCACTCTTCATCTGCTAGCGGCAGGCATCAGCGATTTATCTAAACGCTTTTGAGCGGTCTTACTTGCCATCACAAAACACGACTGCATTGTCAAATTTAATAAGTCTGTGTTAATTCCTTACATACGGCAGATGCACTCAGGACTGCAGAACGTCCATGATTTCGATAAATGCGCTGATAAATCCCAAAAACCCATAACTTTGTAAATATTTCAAGTTGCCAGAATTATTCAAGTATCACATGCGAGTGGATTTTATTTCGGCAAACGCGCACGACAAAAAATGCCTGCGACAAAGTTCCTAGACTCACACGCCGCAGCGCGGTGGGCTCCGATGTGTGCCGTGCAGCGTCAGTTGGCGTCGGACTTTCTGCGCGGCTCGTGACGCACGCGCTTGACACAGCCGTTGTCGTCAGCGCTTCTGCAGGTCCTGCAGCGCCGCCGGCTCCGGTGTGGGCAGTGCAGCGTCAGTTGGTGTCGGTCCAAATGTTCCGCACCAGATTCCCAGTCTGGCGCACTGACTGTTGGGCGGCAGGAGTGTCTGCTGGCGCAGCTGACGTCGGTCTCGACGTCACACAACGTCACACACCGGCTGACGATGACCTGCCCACAACGGCACACACCGGCTGACGATGACCTGCCCACACCGGCACACGCCGGCTGACGATGACCCGCCCACAACGGCACACGCCGGTTGACGATGACCTTCCCACACCGACACACGCCGGCTGGTGATGACCTGCCCACACCGGCTGACGA
The DNA here is from genome assembly GCA_034440615.1 of Ashinkailepas kermadecensis. Classification (NCBI taxonomy): domain Eukaryota; kingdom Metazoa; phylum Arthropoda; class Thecostraca; family Neolepadidae; genus Ashinkailepas; species Ashinkailepas kermadecensis. Next base: position 40,917 of record JAOTOM010003292.1, read on the forward strand.
TGACCTGTTCACACCCGCACACATCGCCTGACGATGACCTTCCCACAACGGCACACGCCGGCTGACGATGACCTGCCCACACCGGCACACACCGGCTGGTGATGACCTGTTCACACCGGCACACACCGGCTGACGATGACCTTTTCACAACCGCACACACCGGCTCACGATGACCTGCCCACACCGGCACACTCCGGCTGGTGATGACCTGTTCACACCGGCATACGCCGGCTGACGATACCCTGCCCACAAGGTCATACACCGGCTGACGATGACCTTCCCACAACGGCGCACGCCGGCTGACGATGACCTGCCCACACCGACACAAGCCGGCTGACGATGACCTGCCCACACCGGTACATACCGGCTGACAATGACCTGCCCACACCGGCATACACCGGCTGACGATGACCTGCCCACACCGGTACACACCGGCTGACATTGACCTGCCCACACCGGCACACACCGGCTGACGATGACCTGCCCACTCCGGCACACACCGGCTGACAATGACCTGCCCACACCGGCACATTCCGGCTGGTGATGGCCTGTTCCCACCGGCACACACCGACTGACAATGACTTGTTCACACCGGCACACACCGACTGACAATGACTTGTTCACACCGCACACACCGGCTGACAATGACCTGTTCACACCGGCACACACCGGCTGACAATGACCTGTTCACACCGGCACACACTGGCTGACAATGACCTGTTCACATCGGCACACACCGGCTGACGATGACCTGTTCACATCGGCACACACCGGCTGACGATGACCTGTTCACACCGGCACTCACGGGATTGGGCAGCCGCTCTCTGGTACCTTCAAGTCGGACATCTTGTTGATGGTATTTCCTTCTAAGTTTCCATCATACCATCGAAAACTATCCATCAGCTGTCTTGAATGTCCATCAAGATACTTCTGTGTGCACCAACAGTGCATGCTTTTTACGAGCTGACCTTGCGGGCAGGTCTGCATTAGCTGCCTTTGACATGAATCATCCTTGGCGGACCACAAATCTTGGAGGCTGTTGCCACGCTCCGCAATTGTGTTGTGTGTTGTTCATGACAGAGGCAGAATCGGTGCAGTATCGTGGATCAGCTGTAGCCAGACATTTAGTTGCCCGGATCATACATGCACAGGTCGCAGGACCCCGCGCGCTCCAAGTCGGCATCTCGGTCCGACCAATAGCTGGCTCTGATTGCAACCATGTAGACTCAAAGTTCCTTAGACATGTCGTTGTCTGGAACGCCACGGCGTGTAGTCTAACGCGCTGCCGTCCATGGCGCGGAACTCGACGTCGGCAAACTCCGGCAGGTGGTGCACGCCGATGAAGACAATTTCACATTCGCCGTTCGTCAGCATCATCGAGCGGATGAACTGATGCACTCTCGGCGTTGGGTCGGGTGCCAAGCGGGAGTCGGACCGAAGCGCCGGGCAGCGATCGGCCGCCACGAGCCAGGACATCACAGCCCCGCCGGTATTCCGGTGGCAGAGGCTGCCGTGCGGCGTCCAGCACGAGGTGCAGTTGGTGGAGGCGCAGCTGAACAGCTGGCAGGACGACAGGCGGTCGTCGAAGGCGCCAGCACAGCATCCGGTGTACCACTCGCAGAGCAGGCCGCACTGGAGGCGACTCAAGGCCGGCACGGTGCTTCTTGTCACATGCGGCTCGTGTCCTACGGAGAGACCCACTTGAGCACACGCAGTCGGCGTGCGATGGAGGCACTCAGCGGCGCCGGCAGCAACGCCAGCTGGGTCAGCAGCAGCTGCTGCTGCAATGGCGACGGGAGGGACGGCATGGCGTAGCGAGCACGGTCTCGTCGGCCCGTGCAAGGTCACCGCCGGGGCGGCACGTGAACAGGAGCACAGGATAGCAGAGCTGATCAAAAACGCCGACCTGGCAGAGCTACAGGAGATACTGAAGAGCGCGATGGACACGCCTGTTCCGTCCTAGTGACCTCTCGTGACCTCTGGTGAACTTGGGAGGCCTTCGGTGAACTCCGTTTGCTAATTGTCATGCACACCAGAATTTTGGTGATCATGTTGTCGACATCACCTTACATGGGTTCGCATTGTATCCAGGGTCGATGACCTCCGAATTATTCCGCCTGGGACCATGACCCCTGGTCACTAGCGGATCCAGGGGGGGGGGGGCATTCCGGTCATGCCCCCCCCCCCGAAGCGCTTAAAATGGGGGGGGGCATAGTGTCTTTGCCCCCCGAAACTAACAGAAGTAAACTAAATTAAAATGCAGTAACGTTTCCGAGTTAAAAAATTAGCGTCCGAATGAAAGAATCTCCAATTTTAAAGGTATCTTTCTATAGTTGTTTGGAGGCCAATATGGTAGCATAGTAGATTCTGACACACATCTAGGGTTCCATGCTGCTCGAGTTCTGCTTACAGCAAGAGTTGACAAAATCGGATCCACCAGTATGTCACGTGCACGAAAGTTGACGTGGTACAAGATGTTGAACGTGAACGTGAACGTTTTGGTAAACAAGAACAAAAATCCGGTAACTTAGAAACGGTGCAGGTAAGCTATGGCCCCCACACAGGAAGTTATGTTGTCATTAATTATTATTTTTAGAAAAATGGGTCCATTTGCTAAATAGTTGTGGAAATCCGGTGCTTTTAACCAAAAATAGTGGGAGAATGGGCACCCTCAAAATCCGTTCGAACTCTCCCCTGATGCAATTCCTAGGTACGCCACTGGGAGAGGGGGAGGAGGGGGGCTGACGCCGAAAACAAAAAGTTGCCCCCCCCCCCCCAACCGGTGAGCTAGATCCGCCAGTGCCCATGGTGCTCTCAGGTGACCTGTTAAAGTGCCCTGAAGACCCGTTTTGATACACTGAGTGGCCTGAAGTGATGTCGGATAACGTGGGGAACAAGATCTGCCCTGGCGCTGTCTAACGTGCTGACGTCACTTCTGTGATGTCAGGCGGCTGTGGTACATGGGCGTCTCTACATGGACGGCTTTGATATGCACGGCTTCTACATGAACGACAGCTTAAGCCTGGTACACGGCGAACGAATAATCCTAATGGCCTAACAAGATCCGTGTGTTAATTCCTCGTGTGTAATCGATGAGACTCCAATTTTCTCAGGTTTCGAGGTGCCGGTCCGATGCCTGCCGAGTGCGATCCGACGCAACCTAAGTTCGCGTGCCAGTGACCCAAATATCTCCGATGATTTCTGAACACCACCGAGCTGAGAGGGTGGCATGTCTAGAAAAGAAAGAAATTCAGTCAGAATACTTGCGGGCTGGCTTCATGGACCAGGATTTTGTTGTTAAGCAAAGATTGTTGCGCGGATCCTGGCACCACCACCCGATCCAGGAATTGCAGTTCAACGGTAGAATTTCGACCGATAGTGTAACGTGCCGTCAATGCATCGACACGGCCATCCTGGTAGCTCGTCCCCGGCCTTATCGGGACAGTTGCCAACTGATCCTCCCAGCCGGGGTCTAAACGCGAAGGCGCCAAGCGACTCGAGCCATTAATTGTCCGGACCTTTTTTTGCAGGCCAGCACTCTAACGAACTGAGCTACCGGGCGGCGTGCATAGAATGTTGTCGACCTCAATGGGCAGCCTTTGTACTGCAACTACACCAGATATTCAGTGTCATAATTCAGGAGCCTGTAGGCTTGCCAAGGAGCTCACTCGCAGGCACTGTCGAAGTGTGTGTGAATCGGCGTACGACCATGGTCGGTGAAGTGCGATTTTTGGACTATATGCAATAACGCTCGTCACGTCTGTTTCGTTTTCCAGTCGATTGGCATCCATCATTTCCGTCTTTTTTTTGGCGTGCATATTATATTCGTTAAGTTTCTGTTTATTTAGTTAGGTACGTTTTTAGTCTCCACATGATGGGAAAGATGCGGAAAGAGAATATTTACCCCAGCTCTACACCGGTTTCCGACTCTGCTTTCCGCCATTGCCCACTGCCGATGATATTGGCTCGACTTGGTACTTCAGTCCTGCTTCTCCCCGTCTTGATACCGCCACTGATGGCACACGTACATCAATTTCTTTAGATGACGCCATGGAAGCCCTCTGTGCTTCGTCGATCCCTTATTGTCCAAGTACGACGAACCAGGATACCACTGACCTCAACCCAAGCCTGACCACGCCATCCAAAGCCTCACAACACGAACCCACCAAGTTCGCTGACACTCGTACTCCCTTGACCACCGAACCCTACTTGTACAGTGCTGGCGGTCACGTGGTCATTAAGCATGTCTACGAAGACGTATATTTCCATCGTGTCCACGTCTTCTGGCCAGCCAAACAACTCCTCGCCATCTCTGGCGTACTTTATCCCAAAATTGATGCCCCTCTCAACGGCCCCCCCTCTTCACGAAATCCGAGCCCGGGTCAAAGCCCTCTTCTGAACCACCACATTTTGCGGCAAATCCGTAGGGTCAACACATCTGGGCAAACAAATATATCAGCATATTTGGTCGATATACCATATCAGCATATTTGGTAACTAATGCCAGGCTAGGCGGTGCATTAAGTGGCTTAGAGATCGCGCTGCCATTGTACTCGACGCAATCAACAAAGCGACAACAAAGCGACAACGGAGCAACAACGGAGCGAGAACAAATCGACAACAGAGCGACAACAAAGCGACAGGAGAGCGCCGAAAGACCGAAAGCAACTACCACGAAGTTAGAACTTCGGCGCTAATAGGACAATCTTCGGGTAAGTCGCAACCGAAAGTCTGCCATTGGGAAGCATGCACAAACTCGACGTGACTTTAATTTCAGCAATTGCTTCGCACATCCTACAATTTCAGTCTGAAGAGCCAAGAGTTAGTTTCGAGATCTAGCCGTGGCGACCGATGACATCATTTCGCCGCGTTCATCGAGTGCATCAGCATCGCTGCCACTCCTGACTGTCTTGTTCTCTGCCGCCAGTATTATGGCAGCGTGCTTCAGCAGCCGCACAAGCGTCAGCAGCGAGAAGCCCATGGCGAGGACGAGGTTGCCGCCGAAGTCGGTGAGCAGGCTCCAGACCGTGTAGGCGACGTCCTCCTCGATGACCAGCGTGGGCCCGTTGAGCCGCACGATGACCGTGATGACGCGGTCTACGCTGTGCTGGGACGTGGCCTGCACGACGGCCGACACCCGGCCCTGCCGACACGGCTGCGGGCAGTCGCAGACGACCGGCCTTTCCGGGCCGGCCCGCAGCGCCGCCACCTGCGAGTCGTTGGCGCACGCGGCCAGCTCGTGGCCAGCTCGTGGCCACTCCTGACTGCACTGCTCTCTGCCGCCGACCTTGTGGCGGCGTGCTTCAGCACCTGCACGAGCGTCAGCAGCGAGAAGCCCATGGTGAGGCCGAGGTTGCCGCCGAAGTCGGTGAACAGGCTCGAGAGCGTGTAGGCGACGTCCTCCTCGATGACCAGCGTGGGCCCGTCGAGCCGCATGGTGACCGTGATGACGCGGTCTACGCTGAGCCGCGACGTGGCCTGCACGACGGCCGACACCCGGCCCTGCCGACACGGCCGCGGGCATTCGCAGACGACCGGCCGGTCCGGGCCGGCCCGCAGCGCCGTCACCTGCGAGTCGTTGGTGCACTCGGCCAGCTCGTGGCGCGCCCCGGTCGGCCACATGGCGTGAACGTGGCAGCCGGCGGCGCGCGCGTGCGCGTCCGCCTGGCACGCGTGCAGACAGCGCGTCATGCTGTAGGCGGCGTCGGCGCGGCACGGCCGGCGGCGCCGGTCCAGCGTGCGGAGCTGCTCCTGCCGAACGTCGACCTCCACCCAGTCCTGTCGGTCGTAGATCTGGAACGTGCGCTCGCGCAGCCGCGACGACGGGATCAGCAGCGGCACTGGAGCCGCGTGCAGTAGGATCGAATACACGATCCACTGGACTGTGTCGGGCACCACGGTCGGGAGGTTGTCGGCACTTGTCTTGGTTACGTACGGGGGGATATCTCTCTGTATTATGTCAAGTAGATGTGCTATTCCATGCATTACACTCCGCCGCGCTTTACCCGACCAGTCTGGCTGGTGCCTCCTTTGTTCAGTGGCATCCACAGAATCGAAAGTGGGCTCAGACGGGTTGACGTCTGTCCAGTGCTCCGAAGTTGGCTGCGTCCACCCTTCCAGCGAGCTGTCTGTCGTGCTCATCTCAGCATGGGGGATGTCGCTGGCGTCTGTCACCGCTTCCACACTTGTCGACGCTTCCACACTTGTCGACGCTACCACACGGTCGACTGTACGCTCCTCGGCGGGCGATTCTGTCGCTTCCGGCTCGTTCCAGTGGGACCCCTTCAGCTCCAGCACCACGCTCGTCGCGTTTGAGTCGGATACCAGCAGGGTGTAGCACGTCTCCGACCGCTCCAGCATGTGCAGCCGGTGCCACTCGCCGCCGTCGGACGGCAGGCAGCTGGCGTTGCCATGGTAACAGCTCAACACAAACCGGTCCACCTGCAGCTCACCGGTCACCAGCAGCTCAGCCGGCAACGGCTGGTCCGACTGGCTGCTGTTCAGCAGCGTCTGGTAGCTCAGCACGGCGATGTCAATGACCTGATACAGATCCTCGGCAGCATCTAGGGATGCTTGGTCCTGTGTGTCTATTTTGTCTAGCAGAGCATGTTTGGCGGTATCGTTAGCCACAGAGTCTTCGCTGGTGGTGCCTGGTAACTGCTGATTACGAAGTTTATCGTGCAAGAGGTAGAGAAGCAGAGTGGCAAACCATGAACGCCGACTGAGCTTCATTACTCGTTGAAGTGTCACACTGGCGAGCAGCAGCCCCAAGGACTCACGGCCGTTGTAGAGTCGCTCCTGCAGATCAGGATAAGCGCGGACAAACTGGAACAGTACTCGAAGGGTATCTATTAACTGCGCGATGGTTTTGTTTCCGCTGTCCTGCCGCAGCCGCTGGATGGCTTGGGTGTTGGTGCGCATCTGCTGGAGGAAGCTCATGACGTCGAGCACCAGCTGCCGGCGCTCCTGTCGCACGCGCAGCAGTCGCAGCGCCAAGTCGCCGTGCAGCTGGTGGCAGATGGTCAAGCTGGGCAGGCGGCCCTCCTGGTAGGACACGGAGGTGGCGACCGGTTGCGACAGGAAGTGATGCACCTTGATCACACACAGCGTGAGCAGGCCGAGCAGACACAGCAGCTCGGCAAGCCGGTACAGCGCGCGGCAGCCGGCACCTACCATGGTGACCAGCTGCGACCAACTGCCGTTCCTCACGCGTCTAACACTAATTGAGTTGTGGTGGGAAGGATGCATTACTGTAATGGCGTAACCTTCTCGAGCAGCAGGAATCGGCTTATCTGGTGCCGCAATGCAAGCTATGACAGTACTGTTGATACATGGACATATGCTAAGCTGCTGAAGTCACGGAATATTCCTCCCGGGAGCGAATTGGGCTTCTGCAACTAGACCACTGCTGGATCTGGCTCACCTACTTGAGGGGTAGAGCACTGCTGGACCTAGCTCACCGACTTGAGAGGTGCCAACTTTCGGCGCCGATCCAACATCAACTCCGTGCCGTGTTCAAGGGTCGGCAAGGTAAGTATTGTTTGTTCATGCGTGGAAGCAGTGCCATGTCTTATAAACATTTTGCGGTGAAAATTGGTTCAAATATACCTTAGATATATAAGTACCGTTGGCAAAGGTCCCCTTTTTGCTTGACCCATTAGTTTCGCCTCGAGCGATTCCAAACAAGACGAACCTTGTTGAAGATTGTTTACGTCGCTGATTACAAACAAAACAAAAATCCTTAGATTTCAGTTTTCTTCCAGATTTGATGTACAGAGCCCACGGTAGTCGCGTGTTTGGAATGCAACATATTGCATGAGATAATGGTGCCAATGACGATCTGGACTGACTTAGAGGGCGTCATCGAGAGTTTGTCTGGAGGTAGTGCTGACGGTGCCGATTCAGTACCGTCTTCAAGAATACGTGACACGAAGGATGACATGTAGGTTCACGGGCTCCACCAAAGGTTCTCTAGAAGGTGTGGTGGACGCCCTTCCACACGGATTAATGTGATGTGCAAATTCGGATAGTCCATATAATTTAGTTTATTCCCAAAACATATACCCGTTCCCAATTATTGAGATTTAAAATATATTCGAGATCGTATATTATTCAAACGAAGTTACACATTCCAAGAATGTAAGAAAACATAGCTTAGGTGCAATGGCGTCGCCAAGAAATAATTCGAGGGGGGGGGCAATGTTGAAAGGGGCCTACTGCCCCCCGAAAGGGGGCCTCCACTGTGTTAGTACCTCCTACGACATTATGACATTACATCATCCCATGACATAACATGATTTCATATTGATGTTTTGCCTGCTCTTGGCATGGGGCATCATTTACGCAACACGAAATAGCACTATTTTTTCCGCTGAGAACTGAGTCATACCAAGGTATCAATAAATAATATGTGGATAAATACCTAAGTTCAAAACAAACCAATGTCTCAATGCTTTCTCGACCAGAAGAATCTCCCCGCTAGCCATTAGATTGCAACGAGTTTGCGGGGCTGGTGCTGAGCATATCTTAAAGATATCTCCCATTGATCAACCCACTTCTATGTCCACCCAGTCTAACTGAATTTAGTTAGATTCATCACTACTGTTCATCAGTCGTTCCCATCAGCTTGATGTCATAAGCAAGCTTAAACTATCATCTCTAAATTCACCGGAAGAACAAGCATTGAACAACAATGCATCAATGACAATGCAACAATGTAACAATGGCAATGCATAAATAACCCAAATCCTTCAAATTCCACGGCGCCACGCCTATGGTTTTCGCTGTGCTGTACAGTTTTGTAAATGACGTCGTTGAGAATGTCGTTAGCTCTAATCATGCAGGCTATAATCACAGAAAACAAGTTTGTAGGACGAAATGCATTTAAAAGCATCATTCCCCAAATTTTAGATGGGGTATCGGTGTTGTTCGGTGTGCTTGTGAGGGGGAATTTTCCCCCTCAATGTCGGCTTTGCCCCATGGACGTATGCTTCTGAAAATTGTTGGGGGACCAGTGGCGTACCTATATATGCGTCAAGGGGAGGGGGAAACGAATTTGGGGGGGGGGGGGCGGTCGACACACCCAATCAAAAAAGTTATCGGACTTCGACCACTATTTTGTCAAAGGCGACCTTTTGAAATAAAATAATTAGTGACCAACTGAATTGTTCGGTGGAGGGGCCTGATCTGCCACTATTGTTTCTGATTCGTCGGATTTCAACCCTAACTCCCCCACCCTGACCTCAGGTTTTCTTTTGGTATCCCTTGATAAGCCACCTCACACTGCTGAAAATACACCTACGCAAATCACTTAAAATGCTAAATTTCCCAATTTCCGACATTCCAGTTCATAGCGCCCGGTCGCCACGACGCCAACGTTCGTGCACGTGCACACCTATCTTGCGCATTCGGCGCATTCGCAACAATTCGTGTTATGCTACGGTTTCTGCTAGGCCTCCTACGTTTTGCTAATTTCTGCCACATGATAGACTTGCGCCATAATTGTCGTGATGGAATGTTTCGCATGGGCGTTTGCTGGGAACATTCGATTAATTAAGTTCAATCATTGTTCCCTTCTTTCCACATTTTGTGGTGGTTAAAAATGTGGATACTTCTGAGCTTTGATGCACCTCATATCTTTGATTAAATATGCTCTCAGATTGGCTACGGAACCGAGGCCTTCCCTATGTGTTCCTTGGTGGACCCGTTTCGTCTTTCTTCGTCTACGGGTGTGTCTTAGGGCTCCAATCCATTTTTGCTAGGGGCCCAACACATCTTCAAACCCCGGCTCATTTTAGGGTTTTGTTGTGGTTGTTTTTTGTGCACCGATAATTATTTTAGGTGTTTTTTAGGTTCTTTTCAGGTAAGATCCCGATGTCTTAATTTAGTGCCCGGTCTTTTTGTTCGTTTTGGTACCACGTTGCTTTTTGCGTCCCCAGCCTCTTTTTTAGGCCCTTGTTAGGTCGCATGGCACCTGTATTCCTTGGGAACTGCCGGTGTATTTCCTTTAGAACTCCCGGCATGTTTATTTAGGGCTGCAACGCATGCTATAAATCCCTGTCGCTTTTTGCGGGACTCTGGAGGGCCAGTTGCACTTTCGGCCCCGTTGTGCTCTTTGGGTTCCGCTGTGTTTATTTGGGGCTTCTGACGCACATTTGTTTGGCCTCAGTACGATCTTGGTGCTTCGGTGCGATATTTCTGGGTCCCAGCGCGACTTATCGCGCCCAGACGCGTTGTTCCGGGGATACAACGCCAGCTTTCCAGGATGAACGCGATTTTTGTGGATTTCTTCTGAATTTTTTTTAAAGTCCGAATCCTGGCCTGATTTTCGAGCCCCTGGCGCGATGCTTTTGTACCTCACCTCGATTTGTTCGAGCTTCGGTATGTTTTTGGGGGCTGTACGATATTTCTGAAGGCATCTGATGATATGTTCGGTGCTCCAGAGCCATTTTCCTGACCCAGACATTAATATTTTTTGAATCCGTCCATATTTCGGAGGCTTGATTTTTTTTACGATACTGATGCGATTTTTGGGGTCACACTTTTGCGTATGTGGGACCCTAGACGCCAATTTTTAGGAACCTCGTCGTTAATTTTTATGCCGAGCCAAATTATTTGGTATTGCCGTTGGGAACTGTGGGTCCCGAGCGCGATATTTGGGGTAGGGGAGGGGGGGGGAGACCGGTTCCAGTTTTCGGGGCTAGTTATGCTTAGCTGTGGTCCCAACGCGATCTTGGCGTTTCTTGTTGCAGATTTTCGGGCCTCGAAGCGAGTTTTCTGGGCCCGCCGTATTTATTTGGATCCCCATGCGCGAATTCTGGTGGCTCGCTGTGAATTTTCGTGGCCCCAGCGCGACTTTTGGGGGCCAATGCACGATTTCTTTCGCTGCCCTGACACGTTTTCTTTTCGTTGCCCAACGGGTTTTTAAGGGGACTTTCACCCTATTTTCGGGGCCGCAAAGTGACATTCCAGTTCATAATTGATGTTTGGGGAAGCTGCAACTTTTGGGTTCGCGACGAGATCTTTTGGGCCCCAGAGTGATTTGGAACGGCAGCGACTGACTTTTGTTTAGTTCAATATAATCTTTTGTATCCTGACGTAATTTGCTTGGATCCCTAGCGCTAGTTTTAGCGACCTCAAAACTTTTTGGGGGTATAATTCGTTTTGTAGGCTTTTGGCGCCATTGTTGGAGTCCCAGAGTGATCATCCATGTCCGGATTGTTTTTCATTGCCCCGGCTTCATTTGTGTCCCAATGATCCTGTCGGGGAACGGTACTACCTGTGGTGCCCCTAGCGTGATTTTCATGGTCCTGGCGTGAATTTTGGTACCGCAGGCTCAGCGTGATTTTCAGGGGCCCCGGCCGGATATTTTTGGGCCCATACCGTGATTTTCAAGTACACCGGAATGACTCCTACCATTTCTTAGGGGCTTCTTGCAAATTATAGGCATCCTCACGCGTCTCTTAGGGGTCTGGTGTCATTTCCTGGAGCCTCTTTACCGGTTTTCGATGTCTCCTCTTGTGTCCTATCCCACTCCATATTCAATGACCCTCCTCTCCCGTCTTGCATGGCCTCCTCCTACATCCTGGGGACCCTTTAGCATGGCATGGGGCTTCCTCTCATGCTCCAGGGGTCATCCCATGCCTTTGCCAAATGTGAGGCCTCCTGCCACGCCTCTTGAGCTTGTTTTGTCCTGGCAAACCCTTATCCGTCTTGTGGGGATCTTTAATTTTGGAAACCTCACCTTCTTCCATACATGCTACCAACTCCCATCTTAAGGGCCTGTTCTCATATCCTGGGAACTTCTTCCGGTATGCAGGACCTCATTCGGCCCTGGAGACCGCCCACTCCGTCTCCAGGGACTCCTCTCGAGTCCGGCAGGGCCTCCTTTTCTCTTCTAGAGCCATTCTTTGTCAAATGACGGGCCTCCTCTCACATCTTGGGGGCCTCCTGCTCTGTGTTTTGAATCCATCTTTGTCCATTTTAAGGGCGGCCTCTTATCTCCTGGTGGACTACTCTTCTCTCACAGGTGCCTCATTTTCCAAATTGCAAGCACGCTTTCCTATCTCAGTTGACTTGTCATCTCCTGGGGACCTTCTTATCCGTCTTGGAGCCTTCTTTCTCGCCTGGGAGCCATCCCTCTTATCCAATGGTCTTTTTCTTCTGTGTTAGGGTGCTCTTTGTTCATCATGGGCTCTCATTTCCAATCGTGTATCGTCCTCTTCCGAATTAGGTGCCTCCTGCCACGTTGCTGGATCATTCTTTTCTATCTTAGTGGAACCTTACCAATTTTGGGACATGCTTTTGCGTCTTCGAAGCCCCATGTCATATCCACTGACTTTCTATTCCGTCTTAGGGCCTCCTCTCATTTTCTGGGGTCTGCCATCCCGTAATGAGACCTCCTTTGCAATCCTGGGGGCCTCCTTTTTTTTTCTTGTTTATAAATTTAATCCGAGTTATTGCTGGGGTGGCTCTAAGAACCAGGGTTCTATTGCTAAGCAGAGCTTGCTGGGTGACCCCTGGCCCCACCACCCGGTCCATTAAGTCCAGTTCAACGGCAGAATTTTGACCGAAAACTTAACGTGCCGTCAATGCACCGACACGGCCGCCCGGTAGCTCGCCCCCGGCCTTATCGGGCCGTCTGTCAACTGGCCCAGGCGGTGGCCAAATGCGAGCGCGTGAAACGACTCGAACCCTGTGTTGCCAGGACAGTGGAGACCAGTGCAGGCCAGCGCTCTAACCAACTGAGCTACCTTTTTTCCAGACTTTGCAATCCTTTGCAATCCTGGGGGCCTCCTTTGCGGTTCTGGGAACCTCCTTTGCAATCCTCGGGGCCTCCGTGCCAATTGTTGACACTCTCTTGATTTCTGGGGCCTTTTATCCTCTCATAGGTGACTCCTTTTTCAAATTAGGGACATCCTCTCACGTCTTGGAGGCCTTATCGCCTGTGTTTTGAGCAGGGCCGTCGATTCGTATCCTTTTGTTGGTGCCATGGCCCCGCCAATGTTGATTTTTCCCCCCATGTTGATTTGCCCCCCCCAGTAACCTATGCTATTTTAAGCTAATAAGACAGCTAAAGGGAAAAATCCAGTACCCTCTGGGGCAACCTTTTGACGACTTTTGGTGAACTTTTTTTGGTAGGTCATGTCAGGTCACGGAGTTATGAGGTCATAAAGGGGAGCACCTCCGACCAGTTTTCAACAAATACGTGATTATCGTGATCAACAAATACGTGATAATACGTGATATTGATGTGATAGGCATATAATGAAAAATACAGATGCCCAGATGGGTTCCCATTGAACAATAATGTTCCAAAAATCGGTGACCTCGGTTGACCTCGGTTGACCTCGTTTGACCTTTCGATATTTTTTTAGCTGACCTACGGTAATTTTTCGTGCTGAATTCGAATTCAGCGTCCATGTTTACCCTACGGAACTTTAAACTTCGAAATTGGAACCACTTTTCAAAAAGTTGGATATTTGGATATTTGACCCTGGGTCATCTCAAGTCAGGTCACCAGGTCATGCGAAGTGACCCAACATTCCTCGGAGTTCTAAGTGGCATCACTCCCACAATAATTGGGCGATTGATTTCAAACTTATACCACGTCATGATCTTATCAAGGACTATAATATGTATCTCACGGTATTTTGTAGCATTGACCTGAGGTCAGGTCGCGGCCATGGCTTCCCCATTATAGGCTTATGGTAAAATATACAAATGTTTCCTGGTTACATATTTGCTCTCGGAATGACCTCCAACGGTTATGACGTGTAGTTCAAAGCTATTCTCAATGTCACCGCTGACATTTTTGCTCAGTGACCTCACCAACGTCAGCTGAGGTCACCTGGAATCACTAGCACATTTCTGCGCATTATATCGCACTACATTGAGCTAGAAGGCTGAAATTACCATCATTGTGCTTGTATCGCCAAGACGTGTCGATTGATATATTACATGACCTCCCTAGTCTACCCCATGACCTTGACCTGAGGTCATAGTTTCGGTGACACATCTGTTGACCTGACCTTAAATTACACAGCGTATGTCAATAGCATATTTCAAGGGCTGTCGAATAGCATTTGCAGTTTGTTTCTATTTGTTACAGGTCCTGAGATATGTGCCAATATCTGAGGGTCCCACCCGATCTGGTCGAATTTGACATATGATAACCCAGTGACCTAAATATTGACCTGAGCGAGAAAATGACCGAAATACTTTCGATAGAGCTTGTCACCCGCTATCCAACGCCGTTTTCCGTTTGTCGCTACCTAGCATAGTTCTGGCGATCTCAGGGGGGCAGGCATCTGTCCCCCTGCCCCCCGGACATGCGAAGTTGGCGCGGACCGCCGGACGTGCGAGTGTTAATGTTGTCTATATATATATATGATCTGCGTTTGAATAATGTCGAATTGCGAGAAGCGGTGCGATGAACGGACATTTCTGGGGCATTAGCACATGCTCTGATTCTTTGGATGCGAAATCCCGCTGGCCTCTGTGACCCAGGGGCGCAGATGGGGCGGGCATAGTATGCAGGTGGGATGGGCTGTTAATGAAAGCCACCTTGCGTCCGTCGAGTTTGGCGCCGAACAATAGGGTAATGCAAAACACTGCACGGTCGTGAGTACGCCTCCGTTCGCTATACGAATGGACAAGGAGCTGTATAGCGTTTCGGGGAACGTACGGACAGGTTTGGCGTGCCATAAGCCCCGAGGCTGAAAGGGTAGGGCAGGCTAGGTTATATAGACGGCCAGGGGACGTGCCCAACGTGGTAGGGATCCTTGCCCGCCCGTGAACACCTTCACCTTGATCTGGTCGCATAGCATACGGTGAATAACAGTTTCTTTTTTAAAGGTTAGGTATGTCAGTCAAAGACACCAGTGCACTTGTATAAGCCCTCGGAGCCAGTACGATGAGCCCCCTCGTGCAGTTAAGACTTCATCCAGGCGAGGAACGCTGCCAATAATGGCGAGGCCCGCTATGATGGCAGTGGGAGGTTTACATATTCGGCCAACCTACCATCAAAAATAGAGCATTTGTCCGTCGGTATATGTGTTTGTGTACCGCTGGGGGGGGGGGAGCAAACTTTGGTGGCCAAGCATTTCATTAATTAATAAGGAGAGATTGAATGGGACGAGCGAATGTGACGTGAATGAGGAGAATTAATGTGTGTTAGGTAGCTTTAAGGAACAGCGGAAGCCGCTTGGGGCTTATCACAGGCACCTATTTCGTGCGGTACATTGTACAAAATTATATTACTATTAGCATCCAAAATGTCCAAACATGGGACAACTCATTCAAACCAAGGGCAAATTGCATTCTCACGAATTTTCTAAATACAACGTATTCCTTCTAATTTGGCTAGAAGCACACATTTACCTATATGGTGTTCCCAAAACTTTGACCTCGCACACATACAAATTCGTGTAAGGGACGGTAGCTCGAACAACATCAAGCCGGCTGGGGTTTGGGGAATGTGTGGTGGAGGTGGCGGGGAAACAGCACAACACATCCCTGACACAGGCATAGCAGAAAAAGATGTATTTAGCCCAATCTAAGTCTCGAGTCGGCCCATGTTCAGTCGTGTTGAAGTGCAGTCTCAGTTAAAATAAAGTCCCAATAGCTCAATCAGATCAGTTTTAGTTAAGGCCTTGTTGGCACAACTTCTCACAAACGCGGCTTCCCAAGTCACACACCCCTCACCCGCCACACCCGCCAAACCACCGAAACCACCGCACCCACACCCCACCGACGGTAGAGCCGCCACCCCTACAATTACAGTTACTGACAGCAGCGCGTCCAGAAATGCTTTTGGGTGCGGGACCCTTGTGGCCTTATTCGTGTCCCTCGCAACTATATGAAAACTCCTTGCGTCTGCCATGTGTATCTATTGTCCGACATTTTGCACCTCTTTATATTTGCTCTTTACGTGCTTTATATTTGCTTTATATAATAAGGTCCGGTCACACAATGTCGGGTCAGCTCGGATCATTGTTTGTTCATACAATGCCATGGTGTACTACTTCGGTGGCTCTAAAACCGAATTAAAATTTCAATTCACAAGGAACAGTAGCATTCGGCATAAGCCGACATTGCAGGCCCAATGTCGCCAAGGCAGCTGACGCGTACAAAAATCACAACTTCACACACAAGACGGCAGTGTAGAATATGCATAATACTTGACCTGACCTAACACCATTGACCTCGTCACATATTTGAAAGCAGAATGTCTATATCATTCTGATATCGTTTTCTGCACGAAACGTTTTCCCTCAGTGCAATCAGAAGAAAGAATTTGACCTGACCTCCGTTTAGTAACCTTGACCTTGATTTAAATTTTGGGAAAGCAGTTATTTGAGTTGATGAAAGAACAGTATGATCTGGATTTGGTGTTGCTATGCTGCAATTACTGCGAATGGTGGCATTCTGGAGATTTTGGAATATTATCCTCCTTGGTCTGTCCCAAGTCAATTTCAAGGGGAAATAGATATCACATTGGTGAATGGGGTCGAGAAGGCAAGTATGGTGGGATCCCAGCACCACCAAAGTCTGAAAATATAGTGGGCGAAATAGGATGAGTTTTTGGTTGGGGGAAGGGGTCTAGTATGTTGAGATTTCGCCCCCCCAATTTTTTTACAAAATCGACATCAGTGGTTTGGAGCCTCATTTCTCTCTTAGCAGGTAGCTTTTGCGTCATAGTCCCAAATATTATCTCCTAGGGTCCACCTTTTCAAAAATATGGGCCTCATCTGGCTGGTCTCAGTGACCTTCTCTCATTCCTGCGGAGACCTTCTTACCCATTCTGTGGCTCCCTCTTGCGTCCGGAGAAATATCTCCTATCATTCCTTACTTTCTATTGTAGAAGCCTTCTCTTCCATCTAGGGGCCTCGTTCTCCAAATTAAGAATATCCTGCCACCCATCGGAAGCCTTCTTGTCCAACTCGGGTGGCTTCTTGCCCGTCTCGGTGGCATCCTTTTCATTCTGGGGGCCTCCTCCCAATCTCTGTGGTACGCATGTTATAGGGACCTAATTAGATTTCCCGGGGCCTCGTTGCCAGTCTTGGGTTCTCCTTGACAGCATGATCTTCTGTATCGTCGGCCTCCTTGCTCACCTCTTTTCGTATTCATTTCCGCGTAGGGGCCTCCTCAAATTTCGGGGGGCCCCCAGTCTCACGGCAGGGGGGCGACTGTCAAAGTCGATATCACCGATCCTATCACAAGCCGTGAAGGGAGGTAATGAAACTTCTGGTGAAGGCCTTTGTATCGATCAGCCCGGCGGTCGGCTGTGACAGCATTGAGCTCCGTGATGTTGTAGACGCACGACAGGCGTTCCCGGCGTAGGCATGTGTCACGACGTATACACATACAAACCGTAATTTTGCTTTTTATTGACATATTTCGCCGAGACGGTTCGAACAATGTGCATATTGATGGGTTTGTCCCCATTAGTTCATCAGATAAACATTATTCAGAGCCCGAAAACACGGGGCAAAACACGGAACAGGGGGAAAAGAAGATGACGTCATATATATGTTGCATTGTGCTTTTTCAAATCAGCGTACTTGAATGCATCAAAACCCAAACAACAAATTCCGTACCATACGTCTTACGAATTCCGATACAGTATAACTTGGTTAGATTGTATCGGAAAATAAGCAACCGTTCCGCGCGGTGAAGACAGCACCTGTGATCCAGTTTGTGGTGCCATTCACCTGGCACTTCATCTGAAAAAGATGTTGGCATTTACTGTTTTCAATGCAAGACACTGATTTTTTGTGTTTTTTCCCACCATTGTCGTCCCCATATCTGATGCAGCAGCAGCCTATCCTATTAGGCTGTATGCAACTTCATTGGGTCTTTCAATGTGGGGCTTCCGAAGGTGAGCTGCCCATAGATCAGGACAGCCAACACATGGGTGCCTCGGGATGCAAGCAAGAGATACAACAGAATGTGATTATATCAATACTATTATCATCCCTTCTGTATTTTCGTTTTCTTTTTGCAGATAGACCACCACCAATTAGTAGAAAAGAAATGAGACCCTGGGAAAACCGTGGACAGGTAGCAAGCTAGTAGCGCTCACGGAATTCTCAGGGTCACAAGATGAAAGGTTAGGGGGAGTACATAAAAGATGAAAGCATTCAAACAGAGATAACTCATGCAGAAAATGCACAGGTGAATACGAACCTAACAAAATCCTCCATCATAAAAATAAAAAAAAAAAAAAAAACACATTCATTCAGGCACATCATACTTTTCTGTGTTGCCATATATCATCAACAATGACATCCTCTATGGCAAGGCATAATCTTCTTAGTTATCTTTATGAATTATATGAACTAGATACTGTCTTCAGTTTTCGTTTGATTTGTATAGTTCCTGAAAGTAACGTCTAAGACATTTCGTTAGCAGTGCTTTTTTCCTTGGCACCTGTTCTATTCTGGGAAATATTTGGCAAATTATGCTGTTCCAGGATCTTGGTGCAGAGTATGTAATAGGAAACAGCCTATATTGTCAATAAGTAAACGGTATATAAAAATGTTTAATGATGCTTGTATTAGTAGGTGTTGCATATCGGAAGAAGTCAGCCATAGCACATGGCAATGTATCATGTACAAATTTTTGCAATATAAATATGTTTTGTTCCTGCACCATATCAGTGAACTTCAATAGGTTGTACTTGATAAATAACTCATCTGTAGGATATGCATAATGTTTATAATCAATAATTCGTTATGCACGTTTCTGGGCTTTTATAATTTGGTGTAATCTGGTGGGATAATTATTACCCAAAATCACAGCCCAGTAATTTATATAAGGAAGGATTAAAGAGTTA
Source organism: Ashinkailepas kermadecensis (assembly GCA_034440615.1). NCBI lineage: Eukaryota > Metazoa > Arthropoda > Thecostraca > Neolepadidae > Ashinkailepas > Ashinkailepas kermadecensis. The sequence continues at coordinate 59,755 of JAOTOM010003292.1, forward strand.
TATAAGTACTTCAGTTCTCGACTTGTAATGAAATATTTTGCCCTGCCCATAATACCCAAGTTTCTACTAATGATGGCTGTAACATAATCAATGTGCCCATACCAAGTCAATTTTTCATCCAGCACTATGCCAAGATACTTGATTTGTTGTTTTCTAGTCACTTTTGCCAAATTGATCACTATATCTATGTCATTACTGGGAGTTCCAGAATATATTTGATAATTTGTCTTTGCTACATTTAGAGACAATCTATTTGCTTTGAACCATGTTGTTAGCTCAGGCACAATGCCATTCATTTTATTCTGTAATTTATCTATATTTCTAGCCTTGACAAGAATAGCTGTGTCATCAGCAAAGAAATACATATTTGCTTGTTTTGAAATTCTGGCCAAGTCATTGATATAAATTATAAATAATAAAGGTCCTAGAATGGAGCCTTGAGGAACACCCATATAAATTAACTCTGGTTCAGATAACGTCTCATATACTTTAGTTTGCTGATACCTATTTTTAAGATATGATTATAATATCCTAAGTAGGGGACCTTCAATTCCAATGCACTGTAATTTCCTAACTAGCATGTCTGTGCTAACGGTGTCAAAGGCCTTTTTTAAATCGATATATAATCCACCCAAAATATCTCCGTTTTCAATGGACTTCGTAATTTCATTATATAAATGCATAATGGGCATGTATGTGCTATGATTTCTTTTGAAGCCAAATTGAAAGGGGCTTAGTACATTATTTAGTTCCAAATATGATGAAAGATAGGAGTGTAATATTTTTTCCTAAATTTTAGAGAAGATAGGGAGTAAAGATAAAGATAGGGAGTAAAGATACTGTGCTGGTACAATTTATCATTGCGTAAAATGTCATTGGCTGAAGCTGAAGCTTCAGAAGTTTCGGAATGGTTATATGAATTACACAGCAATAATGGAGAGAAAGCACAAGCTGGATGTCATGTTGCACACTATTTGATCCATGTTAATTGCGTGAGACAATTAAAGGTAAATTATCCAGTGCTTCCTGTTCACCTTTTTTTTCTTGGCTTGCAATTTCTTGGGGAACACACCAACTTTGCGATTTGTATTGTGTATTTAACACGGGCCCTGGAGGGCCTCTGAAATTACGTGCACTGGAGGGGGAGGGGAGCGTATCCGACCCCCCCATAATATATCAGCACCTATTAAAGCTGGAGTAATGCAATTCGCAGGATAGATGCGTACGATAGTTAAATCTATTTTGTCCAAATTTCATGACGTTAGGTCAATATTGTCAAGGTCAAATGAGGTCACATATGTTAAAACATTTCTTGTTTTGCGTGGCTTGGCTTGTCATTGTTAAGGATCGCTGTGATTGTTTAAATGCTCCAAAATGGGCATCAATGATGTTTTGGACATTTATAATGATGCAATACTGATGCTAGACCCGGGATTTGACCTTATGTCACCTATAAAGCAGCACTTTATCAGGTCAGTTACCTGTTCAAGTTACCGGAACCGGGCCGCCCGCCCCACTGCTCCGTCGGGCAGCTCGGCGCAATCGGCTTCGCGAAGAAAGGAGTGGATACATGATCCCATACATGAATACATTATGGAAACGCTTAGGTACACAATGACAAACAGTAGATTTCAGAATGTGTAGGGAGTAACATGCAAAGTGACATCAATCGCATGACAGTCACTTGCATTTATGACAACATTCCAGTTGACAAAGTTTGGTTCCATTAACCTGTCTTGAACTTGAACTGCCTTGACCTCGGTGACCTAACATGACCTTGAAACTATATAGCATAACAATATACATCAAACAAGCCGCTAGTGTTGCGGAGAACACTTCCCTTTTGCAAATATACGGGAAGCGCTTCATCGCAGATTTTTTTTGTCTGGCGCTACGAATTTGTTGAATTCGACGGCCTCTAACTCGAAAAATGGTCGGCCTATTTCCGGTTTCCTTGCTTTAAACGACACGCCCGATATTTCTAAGGAAGTACGCGAAAAATTTAGTATATCAACCGGTAACATCTGGAGTTATATACCAAAAACCGGAGGGATGGGCGGATTGCCCCGCCCCCTCCAGTGCGCGTGTTGAGGCCATTTCTGAACCAAATTATTGCACTTTTCTTTCGTTTCGATGTTTGCGGTGTCGTTTCCAGGCATTACCTAAGCTTCTTTCTGTTAAAAACGTCATATATTAATTTTACATAAACCTCAAACATGCAATCAATCGTTCCCGAAGTGATCGCAGTGCCGTGAACTGGCGGGTCGAATCACTTCATCTTCCACTGCGCTGTCATGACATCAATACACGACATTATTCCTGGTTTGCAGACCCGCTTATCTACGACCACGATACTGATGAGAGATTAACCGAAACAGAAGGAGAACACGCGACTTAGTTGGCCGTCGGTCAATGGCGCTTGACGGATTTCACGCCACCAATTACCAAAATAAGGCCAACAATATTTTTATTTTGGGAAAAAAATTTAAAAAAAAGGTGGCTTTTTTAAATAAGTTTATGAACGGGCAACAGTTTACAATCGTACATTATTTAGGGTACATAATTAAAACGGTTTCAATCATCATGGAAGTCCTCGGCGCAGAATTACCTTGGCGGAAGTGAAAAAAAGCTTTATGGTCGGCATCCACTGCCAAACCTGTTTGAAAGGTATGTCATGTCGGCATCCACTGCCAAACCTGGAGGAGTCCGGTATCCACCGCCAAACGTGGAGGCAGCCGACCTCCACCGCCAAACGTGGAGTGGCCCACCCTCGACGGCCAAAGGTGGAGGAGCCCGATCTCAACCGCCAAACGTGGACTGGCCCGGCCTCCACCGCCAAACGTGGAGGAGCCCGCCTCCTCCACCAAACGTGGAGTGGCCCTGCCCCCTTGCGGTTCTTGTACGGCCGTGGCGGATGTTACTCTGAGATACCTGGATATGCGTTAGGCGTCAAACGCAATGTTAATGCAGACATTGGGGATCAACAGTAAATAAAGAAAGAGGTAGGTTCCTGATGCTATCCAAGAACTCTGAAATATGCGCTCACGACAAGCGCTCCCGGATGTTCACTAGTGTGTGCGCAAGTAATATAGTTATAATGTATGAGCAGCTGTCTCATAGGCGTAGGAACGTCTAAAAAAGTGGGTGGGACAGGGTCAACAGCAGGGGCGCACCCATACATTTTGCAAAGTACAATGGTTGAGCACTTTTGGAAAGATAATCCGATAATTTGAATAGTGAACACACAACTTTCAAGGGGGCAGGCCTAAGGGTCCCCTAAGTATTAGGTAGGTCTAGGCCAGGTTACGTTAAGTATTTGTAATGACCGTTCACTCCTGGTCACATCAATACGACCTGCAATGCCACTGCTGTACTGGCATCCTCGCTCAGTCTTCTATAAAATGAGACAAACTTCGCTTGGTCCGACCCCGGCTAACGCCCGACAGGCACTGCTCGACTGACACTGGGTGTGGCCGGCGCCGCCCCAGTGCAGGCCGCACACCTTTAGCTCAGCTGATCGGCACAATTCCACGTGACCTCTACATTGCGGCCATCTACAGGTGACAGGGCAACACCTGGTGCCGAACTGTGCAAATAGGTGGCAGCGCACACGCACTGAGCTCATAGCCCACCATGCTATATTTACTCTCCTGTTAAAACGAAAGCATTATTTTTAAGAACTTTACTAAACTTATAACCGCTCGAGGACGGCGTTGAACAGAGCTCGGATCGTCTCCAGTGTTGCCGTCGGCTGATGTTGCCGGACGCAGACGGGGAATCGGCCATGGAGACTCCCCAAGCTGCTCCACGTGCGGCCTCCGTGAGCCGCTGGTGAGAAGTCGCTCTCTCTCCACCGAACGCTCGTCGTTCAGCGCTCCACAGCGCCGCTCGAGGACGGCTGCCGCTTCTCAGCTGACGACTCTTCCAGTAGCTCCCCGAGCCGGTTGTTATCGATCGTGGCTGCTCCAGCTGCGGCCCATCCGACGGCTTCCTGGGCCGCCTGATGATACACGGTCTGGTGGCCGCCGCGAGTCGCCCGTCAGCGGTCGTTCTGGTAGCAGCTGGTCTGGCGGCTCCTCCGAGCCGCTCATCGAAGTACCAACGGTCGGTTGTCCTCTTGGTGGTGCTGCTACCCAGCGCGTCAGTCGCTCGGCGTGAACGCGGATACCGTCGTCCAGCTGGTAGGATACTGGACCACGCCTCTCCACAGTCCAGCGAGGACTGGAGAACCACTTCCTTCCCTTCCTTGGGCGAGGTACCAACCGATACCCAGTTTTGCCGATACCCATGCCGATACCCAGGCCAACCGATACCTCATCCAGTCTCCGACACGGAAGTTTGGATCACGAACTCTGTTTCTGCGATCCCAGTCCGGCTTCTGTCGGTTCTCCTGTCGTAGGACGCTGTCTCGTACACCACCGTTGCTTGTATTCGCCCTCCGAGTGTGCAGGTACTGCTGCCTCACTGCTGCGTGTAGCTCCTTCCGCAGCTGACGTCACTGTAGTAGCTCGGCATGTCCGGCTCCGCTGGGGTGGTAGCGGGTCACCCGTATGTGCTGGATCGTCGCAGGTAGGAACTGAACTCGGCCGAGGTGAACACCGCACCGTTGTCCGAAACAAGTTGTGCAGGATAGCCCTCTCTGCTAGCTACAGTCTCCAACAATTGGATCACTGTATGAGAAGATTGGGTAGAGCAGAATTCCACTTCAGGCCACTTAGAAAAGTAATCCACCATGACCACGACGAAGCGATGCCGTTGGCCACCGTCCTCCATTGAGCCGATTAAATAAATGCCCACCTTCTCCCAGGGCCCTGCAGAGGGCGGCACTGAACGCAGAGGAGCCCTCGCAGGAGAATATACTTTGTCTGCTGTCGCACAAAGAAGACAGCCGCCGACATACCTCTCTACCGCAGAGTCGAGCCCTGGCCACCAGAAGTGTGGTCGAAGCCTCTGCTCGGTCCGCACTATCCCTTGGTGACCGTCTTGTGCTGTCTCCAGCAGGTGCGCGTGTAGGCTAGAAGGAACCATCAGGTGCTCGCCTGGAAAAAAATGAGATCTCCCACCACCGCCAGTTCTTCCCTGCACTGGAGTAATGGTTGTGTAAGACGGCTTGCATTTTTCAATACGGCGCTTGTACGGTCGCGGGCCGGACCAGCCTGCCAGACGGCTCGCCACAGTCGACCGGAACAGAATGCTCCGTGAAGCCCCCTAGACCGAGACGAAAAAACAAGCCTATTCGAGTCGGGCCACGACACCGGGCACACCCATCGTGAGTGGTATAAATACCGCTCTGACAGACAGTCGGCATGACATTCAACGGAGAATATTCGATCGGACCGCCAGGAAGCTGACATTGGACGGAGTCGTTTGGAATGGGTCGTGAACTGTACAGTGATAGTGATAGTGCAGTCACCGAACCCTCGCTCGCGTGCGGACGACACAGCTACTCCTGTCATGTGAGTGACCCTTGGCGATGCACCATTCACCAACGTCCAAGACTTGATCCGCCCGTCACTGGTGACGTTCAATCGGTATGGCCCCGGGCAGCGGAGGGAGGCGATAATTATCCCTGGCATGGGAGATCGGAGGAATGGGAAGGAACAGTTAGAGACAGCTGGGCGTAAATGGATACGAGTGGAAGTGTGTGAGCGAAGCGTAACGGTTCGGCCCCGGAGCGCGAAATTAACCCAATGAATAAATGTGTATGTACGTGCGTGCGAAAAGAGGGTGGGGAGATTGTAAGGTGGTTGGTAAGGTTTCTTAGATTGCAAGGCGGTAGGATAGGTAAGGTTTCTTTCTTCTCTATTCATTGACTGCATCTGTGAAATATATAACTTGGAAAAGCGCATGTTACCATGAGTATACCCTCATTCACGTCCACGTCCAAAGGAGGGTTGGAAAACGGGAGACCTACCTGGTCTCGAAAGGATGCTAAAGGAACACAGATCTGGCCCGATCCGTGCTAATTATCCTCCCCTTTTTCAATGGGATATAAAGTACTACGGAAATCTGTTAGGCCCCACGTCACTCTGCGGATAAACTGTACGAACGGTCAAAGTGAGCATATTTCTGGCCTCTGCCTATCTGTCTGATGCAACACCCTGATACCAAGATCAAGTCTCTCTCTCTCTCTCTCTTTCTCTCTCGCTCTCTCTCTCTCTCTCTCTCTCTCTCTCTCTCTCTCTCTCTCTCTCTCTCTCTCTCTCTCTCTCTCTCTCTCTCTCTCTCTCTCTCTCTCTCTCTCTCTTTCTCTCTCATCCCCTCTCTTGTTAAGACAGTTACGAGACCCCATGCACCGAGATCTGAATTCGATTTTTCCCTTTGAATGCTGATTGCATTATTAAAATTTGGAGGTCCAAAACCCCAAGTTGGTGACGTTAAGGAACGTTCAGAGCGCTGACCATTGCGTCGTCAAATACACTAAGTGCGATTAGGAATTAGACAGTAAACTAATTCCGGGTTCGTCCATTGCTTAATGGAAAGCTAGCCGTTAAGACATGACAGGACGGATCCGATTACCGACTGTGACGGATAACGTGAGACGATTTACATATTTTAGCGAGGAGACGGTTTGCAAGCCACCCTTCCATGGTCGATAAATGTCATGGGCACCAAACGTGAGTCACGAATAGCCTCCGCCTCCTTCCCTTCGGAAGAAGCGGAGGATGGCTGATAAAAGACGGAAATGACGAAACACTGTTGGTTGAACCCCTGGGGAACCGCGCCGGAAAGACTGGACAATTCACAGTGCAGCTAGCTAACTTGAGTAATTATGGGCCGCAAATCTCTCCGGCCTGGTGATCACAGAGCGCCGAAGGGCATTCCGAGGGTGGTCAGACCCGACGGGGTCGATGGATAAGCTCTGGGGCAGCGGCGCCCAATTTTTGTTCGGGATGAAACGTTGTGCGCACAGCTTTAGGTAGCCAAAAACGGCCAGGTTGGTTTTCCTGCCCCGTCTCAATTAATACAGCAGGCCTGGGCTTCTTGACTGTATCACAGGCGGGGAAGATGAGGTTTGGCGTTTCGTAAGCCCCCAAGGATAGGACAGACAGTGAATTTTGTGGGTCTCCCTACATGACCCCGGGCAGGATATATTAGAAAGACGATTGGGAGAACACACCTACCGATTCGTGGCCCAGGACCACCTGTGGGGGTGGCTGCTGCTCGCACGTTTCAGCGTTCAAGCCACGGCAGGGAATCGACTGATTTAAGGCTACGTAGGCCGGTCATTAATACCCAAGCCCAGACATGAGACACAAGCAGAAACTAACGGAATGTCGCAGCCCAATGTTATCAAACCTTGAAGGCAGTAACGTAAATAGTAGTCTATAATACACAACCAACAGTGTCGCGTCAGCCGGTCTCAGTTGTGGATATGAGCACGGGTAATTTACATTTAACTTCGGGTTAAGAAGCTCTAAGCAACGATCTGCGAAAGTAAGACTCGTTGAATGGGCACGCACCACTGGAAATGAAAATGCGCCGGACCAACACTTCCTAGTAGAGGGCGAGAGTTTGGAATTGAAGAGGAAATGAATTGATGACGTGGGAGCGTATAAGAAGTAGCTATGGGTAGCTAAGGACCAGTAGGAGCTGTTGGTACTCGGCGGAAGCATACAGCTGTCAGAAGCCCATCGTTGTTAAAATTGACCCGGGATAATTACCTAGGCCCCCTCAATGTGCAAGTCCGGTGACCTGTGGGGGCATTGCTGGTGAGCGGAGGGATGGAGAGAAATGAGATGGACTCCAGTACATAAGTGGGTCGCGAAGCTGGACGACGGCCGGTGATGGACGCATTCCAACTCCTATGTCGACCCATAACCCTTATGACCTCCCGCTCTCCAACCACGCGCATTACCTAGCCTTCCCTAGCGCCACGACCAAGCTAGGTTCACTCACGAATGGAAGTGGTGACAGTGAAAAACTTGGCCTCGCTATAAAAATTAGTGTCAGGATGGACGAGTACGGGGCGCCGACATGACAGACGGGACAACTCCAGGCCGACTGCAAGACATGCAAACTCCAAGACAAAGCGACGAAGACCATCACAGCAACTACAAGACCGAAGACAATCAAGACGGACAGCCTACAAGACGAAGCCGGTAACAAGACACCCCCCCCCCCCCATGGGAGACATAACTAGTCAATACCCCCCCCTTCTATACAAAATTAGACAATTATCCCTCATTTCACCCCCCGACCTCGCCACCCTACAATTGTTGGGCCGATGTACGATCCCGGTAGCGATGTGGACACGAGCACGGGTATTTCCGCTGCCACCAATTGCACGACCGGGTCCGCCTGCACCACTGCTACCAGCTCGTCACGCATTACTGCCTGCAGTGACAACAATCCCAGTGAGCCGAACCATGTGCATGCACCTCACAACACACTTCAATGTGTCGAACAATGTGCATGCACCCCACAACCAATTACAATGTGCCGAACTATATGCATGCACCTCACAACCCACTTCAGTGTGTCGAACAACGTGCATGACCCCCACAACCAATTACAATGAGCCGAACTATGTGCATGCACCTCACAACCAGCTACAATGCGCCGAACCATCTGCATGCACCCCACAACCTGCCATATCTGGCCATGTCCCGGATCCCGAGTCCTTAAGTGACGTCTGGAGTGGTATGAGCACGTTGGTATCGCCTATCGCACGTAGTAGCATGACATCAACGTTGGTATCGCCTAGCATAGATACGTCGGTCGGTCACGAGCCGTCACATAGATTCGTCGGTCGGTCACGAGCCATCACATAGATACGTCGGTCGGTCACGAGCCATCACATAGATACGTCGGTCGGTCACGAGCCATCACGTCGGTCGGTTATGAGCCATCACATAGATACGTCGGTCGGTCACCAGCCATCACATAGATACGTCGGTCGGCCATGAGCCGTCACATAGATACGTCGGTCAGTCACGAGCCATCACATAGATACGTCATACGTCAGTCGGTCACGAGCCATCACATAGATACGTCGGTCGGTTACGAGCCATCACATAGATACGTCGGTCGGTCACGAGCCATCACATAGATACGTCGGTCGGTCACGAGCCATCACGTATATACGTCGGTCGGCCACGAGCCGTTACATAGATACGTCGGTCAGTCACGAGCCATCACATAGATACGTCATACGTCAGTCGGTCACGAGCCATCACATAGATACGTCGGTCGGTCACGAGCCGTCACATAGATACGTCGGTCGGTCACGAGCCATCACATAGATACGTCGGTCGGTCACGAGCCATGACGTGACGCCGACGACGGACCTGACGGGGACGGAGGACAACACCGACAATGATGGACGACCTACCGATGGTCTGCAGCCGCATCGCCTCCACAGTGCAGTTCGCTGCGGGCACCGTCAGCGGCTCCACATTAGTGGTGTTGCTGGGGATGGTGACCACTCCGCCTCCTGACTTTCCGGCCCGTCTGTCCTGTCGGTGGATGACAATGGATGACGTAGCCCGGCAACAGCAGCAGGCAGGTGTCGGCTGCGTCGGTGAGCCACGTCTCGCCGAAGCGGACCAGCTCCAGCTGTTGCGCCGACAGTAGATGGTTGTCTTCGTCCAGATGCGCGGTGAGCGAGCGCACAGTTAAGTGGCCTTTTTCAGTTCACTGGATTTGGCAGCTGTGGCTTGGGTCTCAGCCGTGCCGCGTCTGCCACAGTGTCAGTGTCAGTGTCACAAGGTCGCGATAGGATTACGATCTAGTTGTTTAGTTGTGGCTGTAGTCGGGGTGTGACTTTCTGGCCGTACTCGGTCCTTGCATGTCGTGCACTGAGATAAATGTGAGAAACGTATATATTCTCTGAGAATAGCAGACGTTCTCATCTTCCCTATTCAAATATAATTGACTGTGTTATCGGCGCTATATGACCTATGTAGTCGATGCGCCCTAAAGCCCAAATAACTAACTAACTAACCCCATTCAAATCATACCACACAAACGAGCATTCTGTTCGCGATATGCTGAGAACACAATTCTGAGAAGGGAATACCAGTGCGTTGATGCTTACACATGTATTCATCTGAAGCCACCTCAAAGTCTCAATAACCATATTTTATTTCTCGTTGATGCAAGTTCATTTGAGAATGGCTGGTGTTTGAACATTCGAAGCTATTACTCAAATAAAGCTAGTTTCAGATTTCATTTGAGCAATGCACACCTTAACTGAGGGTGGTTTTTGGTACAAATGTTCCCAGCTGTTCTCATATAACACTTCTTTCAGGTTTAAATACACACTTTATTTTGGAATCGCAGCGAAAACGGGACAGATGAACAGTTGTCTCTTCCCAGTATCTCATGATATACTCCCCCCCCCCCACGTCTCGCCGGAGGGGTGTTGATATGTGCTCCCCCGTAGGTTTTTACGTGGACAGCGAAATTTGGCATCCCTTTTCCCAAATCAATTTGGCATGATGTGTTCAAATTTGGAGGTCAGGTCATCTAGGGTGAAGGAGTTAGTCGAGGTCAAGTGTGGTCACTTCCAGAAAAGTTCAACCAGTCGTCAAGATTTAACGGATGCAGATATTGTATTGAAATTTTCAGGTTGGCATATCTTTATGGAAGAAACGAAATGTATCAGAGGATTTTTTTCGTTGTTGATGACATATTAGTTGTGCATATTTAACCATTATGGATAAAATCGAAGGTTCTGGCTAAAGTAAGCATTTTTAAGAGACCAAGTTGGCTTTAATCAACGTTTTGCTGTCCGCTATACCCATCAGAACGATTAAAAATTAATATTGTTTTAACTGGAGAACAAAAAATAATTTTTGTTGCTGTGAAATAAATATAAAGCCATTGTCGTATTCGCCTGCATTTACCGGTTCAAAAAATAAAAATAGATGTGTTTTCTTCAAATCTCGCCCAAAATGAACTCCCCAGAGCGAAAAACATGAAGTCAGTTGTGAAAACATTGACCCCTAGTGACGTCACTTTTGGGGATAAAATGTTGGGGGTCGTTTCTGGCCATACTCGTCGAGCGCTTTCCAATCACACCTCATTCGTTTTCGTGTGACGCTAAGTTTGGAGATTGGAGGGCGGTTTGTATCAACCCCTCCGATACGGGACTGTTAGGATCTGACCGGAAAGGGTTAATGCATAGCTCTAGAGTTCCGCGCACTTATCGCCGGCGCCATCTGCCACACATGTCGCGCTCATCGCTGCCTCAGATGATGATGTCCTGGCGATGGCCAGCGAAGTCATTGAAGAGAGGCTGTGAGCAACACAACATTACGTTTACTTGCCTAAGGTGTTCCAAAAGTGTACCATAGAAACAGGCATGCCTTTGAATCAAATATAATCGTTGTCTGTATATTCGCTACGTGACTTGCAGACAACAATCCCGTACTCGGACATTCAAGTGAAAATTCAGGTAGAACGCAACTACTTTGCCATTTGGTTTCCACGCTACGCTCGGGGCCTCCTTTATCCCCAAACAGACATGTTAAAACAGCCCATGTGGTACGGAGGACAAAACTGCCACATGTGTGGTCTCTGCCACCACCAAACCGTCTTCAACCGTGACGTGACAGTCGGAGAGTGCCAATCGGCTGCTGGAGATAGTTAAGTGAGAATGTGAGAGAAATGTGAGACAGTGAAAATCCCAGCCAAGGTGCTGGTCGAGGAGGACACCTTACACTTTAACAATAGGACGTAATAATAGTGTTCGGCAAACAACACCAACGATTTTCAGTTTCTTCCCCGAACCGAACAGCCGTGTTCGGAATACAGCACGTGCATCTGCACCTGTTAAAACAAGTAAAGTTTGTGTTGAACTCCGAACATGGACTTGAGCATTTTAAGCCCGCAATATTGCACTTGGGAAAGGTGGATCTAGTAATTATAATTGGGGAAGTGAAGAAGATGGAGAAAATGCGCCCCTTTGTGTTGTGATGGTGCCCCTTCAGTAAATTTCAGTTTACCCCTCCCACACTTAGGGAAATTGTACACCGAAAGCAACCCAGCGATGAAATGAGACCCCTTCTCCAATGGTAATTACTGCATCCGCACTTGCCAAGTGCAACCTTTCGGTCTTCCAATGCGTAATTCCGTGTTCGACCTCACTTGTTTTAACAAGTCCAGATACACGTGTCGTATTCCGAACACCACTGTTCGGTTTGGGGAATACACGGAAAATCGCCAGTGTTGTTTGCCGAACACTATTATACCCCACATGAAGACGGTATTTAATACATTTGCGCCCAATAAAGCATAATTGCATAAAATAACAAGGCTTCACTGTAGCTATCGTTACACCAGTTGTAAGTAGCAACTAAAGGCGTGACATTTTGTGCTTTCGAATTTGTCGCCCTGCAGTTGACGAAATATATGATGCAAAGAAGCATAATACACAGCTGTGGAAATTTTTTGAAGGAATGTCATGTCATGCACAGAGGTAAAAAAGTATCCGTTGTGTCACCGGACAATTTCAGGAACTCAAATGTGTCATTTTTTTCCGTCAAACCCACAAGGAAGGCTCCATTCCCCAGTGGCAGCCAGTAACCATTTCGTGGAAAACAGGCGTGCATCTGAGTTTTTGTTCGTCGATGGGCGTAGGGAGGCGGGGTACCGTGGGTGCCTACTGCACAGGCAGCCCCCCCCCCCCCTCCTTATTTTACATGCTGCACCATCTATATCAGCTAAAGTTGATCATAGCAGAATTGTTCGTACCGTGAGATGCATACCAGGGTACAAACAGGCCTAATCCGGTGATATTTTTGCTAAAAATGGAGGGGGGTCGCAAACATGAGGTTGAAAACTCCTTGGCACTGTCACTTTCTTGTCAGCTCCTACAACCGAACGTTAGGCATGCCAAGTATAAAACATAATTATTTATTTTTTAAAAAAATTTGATGGGGAAAATGTCATTCGATGCAGAATGACCTTTCACATACATTAAGCTGTTGTTCATACCCAAAAAATCATAGGCATTTCAGGGGGATGAATAAGGGAGAAATGCACCAACATGTCCCCCAAAATGACTGCCTGGACACTTCTTCGGTACAACCAAAATTTTCAAAAGGGTTTCAAAATGTGTACAATTAATATTTAGGGAAATTTAGAAAGTTCCAGCTCAATAGCTCTCAGAATTTGGCAATGGCACACAAAACACACTTCAGGGGGCTTCGGAAGCCTTGATCTGAAGATCTTGATATGATAATTTTTTAGATATTCCTTCCAACATCATTTAATTATTGTTTTTAGGTTTGTTCGAGAAATTGTTTCATCATTGCAAAATAAATCAATGCAGAAAAGAAGGTTTTCTTAATGAAGAAACCATTTTTTGTGTAAAGGTAATACAAGCCGATAAATACAATGGCTCTACCTACCAACTTGGTGAGAGCTCAGGGCAATTTCCGACCAAAATTTGGCCTGGTAGATCCAGTACTAGCACATTTGTATAACTGAACTGAAGGTACAAATCCTTTAACCTTATTTACCAGACTCACCTCCAATTTTCCATGCCTGTCTCCACCTTCCTCCAGCACCGAATGAATCATTGCGGATTTGATATGGCTCTTTAGCCCATGGATGCTTTGATACACAGTGCCGCTTCAGGTTTCTTCTTTCACCACTGAATTTACACACACCACCATCCTTGGATTTTTCACCACACTGCACAATCTGCCTTGAGAGTCAGTTTGAAGTTGAAGGCCTTGCTCTCTTTGCTGGCTTTTTTATCCCCATGCTTTCTTGTCAAGGCTCATCTGGATCTAAGCCCACGCCAGTAGATCCAGGCATATTTGGCATGCCTAGTCTTCTCTCAGGATTATATCTCTGCAAAAATCGGCTCCTGAACGGATAGTTTAATCACCTACTACCACCTAGGTAGGTATCTGTTGCAGGAACTTGATAGGCAACTGGTACCGTGACGAGACAGACGAGACCAAACAGAACGCGTCCTTCGAAGCAAAACTCAAGCACCCAATGCGCTCGATTCTCATTGGCTCAGAAGACAGCTTCCATCTCCGCCGGCGCTACCAAATTTGGGCCAGCAGCACATTTGCCAAGCTCACGACCAAAATTCGACAACATTCCTGAGTGTCTCATTTTGTCACCGGTGAGACACCGGCGGTCCGGGAGACGCCGCATGCTAACGCAATGGCGCGTCGTTTTGGACGGTAAGCGTAACGTTCGCCAAGATCCTTGTCCTAATTTCCGCCAACATTCAGGCGACAAAAAGGACAAGGGGCACAAGTTTTTTTGTTTTTTTTACTTGTTTTGCTCATTTTTATCACTTTCATAAGTGCTTTCTGAGTGAGGCGAGAGAATGAGAGTAGGTGCATAGGTAGGTATATTAACAGTGCCAGCACTGGCTTTTGTGTCTCCTCTGGGCCTCTTTCAGTTAGCAATTGTGTCACCGGAGTAAACGGCAGAACGATGACTTTTTTTACCTCTGGTCATGCAATTCGACTTACCATTGTGCTCCACAATTATCAACATACTTCATCGGACTGCAGTCACTGCGAATCTATAGCTGGGCAACTCCAGACAGATTGCACAGCAATGGCGGGCGGACGACGTTGGAGGAAAGTGGACGGTGAGTCCAGCATCTATTCTCATGGTAGCCGCAACTTGTTCAAACTTGAGATCTGCATTATTCCTCACCATGCCTATGTATAATTACGCATTCATTTTGAGTAGCTTACTTGGTCTGTAACATACATCCGCAAAATATACGTTCTCACTGCCTAAAAACTGCACTCATTCACACCATTGAGTCCGATAACTGTTCTTTCGTGAACAACCTAACGAACATGCATCAAACCGTTTTTCCAGTGGCTCGTGCCGTGTTTCTGTACGACATGCGCACTGGTATGGTGTGCCTGGACGCCCGCTCGGCACAGGCTCCAACCGATCGCGCCATAAACAGCGGCTGGCCGCCAGATTAACGCCGTAAATTTCGAGTCCGGCCGACATCATCCGACAGAACATGGAACCACTTAATGCCAGACATGAAGCTATCGAACGAAGTCGTCAACAGGAAACACAAACCGCCCTCGTGTGTGGTGTGTGAACAGGCGACACTGGTCAACAGGCGACACTGGTCAACAGGCGACACTGGCCAACAGGCGACACTGGTCAACAGGCGACACTGGTCAACAGGCGACACTGGTCAACAGGCGACACTGGTCAACAGGCGACACTGGCCAACAGGCGACACTGGCCAACAGGCGACACTGGCCAACAGGCGACACTGGCCAACAGGCGACACTGGCCAACAGGCGACACTGGTCAACAGGCGACACTGGCCAACAGGCGACACTGGCCAACAGGCTACACTGGCCAACAGGCGGCACTGGCCAACAGGCGACACTGGTCAACATGCGACACTGGTCAACAGGCGGCACTGGTCAACAGGCGACACCGGTCAACAGGCGACACTGGCCAACATGCGACACTGGTCAACAGGCGACACTGGTCAACAGGCGACACTGGTCAACAGGCGACAGTGGCCAACAGGTGACACTGGCCAACAGGCGACACTGGTCAACAGGCGACACTGGCCAACAGTCGACTCTGGGCAACAGGCGACACTGGCCAACAGGTGACACTGGCTAACAGGCGACACTGGTCAACATGCGACACTGGTCAACATGCGACACTGGTCAACATGCGACACTGGCCAACAGGCGACACTGGCCAACATGCGACACTGGTCAACAGGCGACACTGGCCAACAGGCGACACTGGCCAACATGCGACACTGGCCAACAGGCGACACTGGTCAACAGGCGACACTGGCCAACAGGCGACACTGGCCAACATGCGACACTGGCCAACAGGCGACATTCGCCAACAGGCGACACTGGCCAACAGGCGACACTGGCCAACAGGCGACACTGATCAACAGGCGACACTGATCAACAGGCGACACTGATCAACAGGCGACACTGGTCAACAGGCGACACTGATCAACAGGCGACACTGGCCAACAGGCGACACTGGCCAACATGCGACACTGGCCAACAGGCGACACTGGTCAACAGGCGACACTGGCCAACAGGCGACACTGGCCAACATGCGACACTGGCCAACAGGCGACATTCGCCAACAAGCGACACTGGCCAACATGCGACACTGGCCAACAGGCGACACTGGCCAACATGCGACACTGGTCAACATGCGACACTGGTCAACATGCGACACTGGTCAACATGCGACACTGGTCAACATGCGATACTGATCAACAGGCGACACTGGCCAACAGGCGACACTGGTCAACATGCGACACTGGCCAACATGCGACACTGGTCAACAGGCGATACAGACCGCAGCGTCAGTGGTGCGCAAATAGGCGACACAGGCGACACAGTGAGCTACCAACTGCGAGAGTGTCGCGCCCCGTCCGGACCCACCAGTCGGCCGTGCGACAATGCGAAATCAGATATATGCCGAACGTTACGCAAGTGGCGCATTTTGCGCTGAGTTCGCTGAGGACAATGGGGTCTGAAAGTTGATAAAGATGTAGATGGCGCTGAGAGTCAATGGTCACCCAGCCTTCTTTGGCGAACCTAAAGCGCTATGTTTTGTGGATTAGGGAGGGCAGAATCTTTATATTTAAAAAAGCCTATTGTACATTTTGTAAGCAGCGTATGTTGTTTGCGCGTATTTAATTATGTTGAATGTACTTCAGACACGTCTAGTTTGCTGGAATATTTACCATTAGTGCGCTAGAAATTAGGAGAAGCAAGCCAGAAGTATGGGTGTATGTGCGGTTCCCGGCTGCCATAAACGTGATCCATCTATCAGGTTTCCAGCAGACTGCAAGGTAAGAAGGCAAAAAATTGATTTGAAAAACAACTATTGTTTGACTGCCTTTCTGTAAAAGACGTAGTGGGAACCATTTAGGAAAGCACTGGTAAGGTACCTAGGCACATTAGGTACCAAGGTAAGTACCTATCTATTGTCCAGACTGTAAAGTATGACACAAGGTTCACTGTGGCACATCAGCCCACAGTGAATATATGCACCAATCCACACCAAGGGTGAGAACAAAGATAAGAAGAACTATAAGAGACAAGAACTATACAACAAAGATAAGAACTATAAGAAAAATGGATCCATGATAGGTAGGTACTACGCCTGTAGGAAAGCTGTGGAAATGTGGGAACCAGGGTTGGCAAAATACCGGTAAAAACTAGTTCATGTCATGTCAGTGGCAGAAACCATGGCTGGTATTTACCAGTATTTACCAGTATAAAAAAATTACGCCAAAAAGTTGGTCCTGATTATAACAAAACATTACCCTTTCCTTATCTCAGTCCTGTTGGTTCAGATTAGAGTCGTTAGTAAAAAGAGAATAAGGAAAATCACCCACACAAACACACACACAGATGCACATATCACATGCACCTATGCATACACAACACCCACACCCCACACTCACCCAACAAATCTCACCAAAAGCCAGCACATGCATTTTTAACAGTAGGTGGGTAGAGATCTCTTACCTCTGGACCAGCTCTTCCTTCCTGCCCTTTGTGGATGCATGCCTTTCCCTTAATAAGCTTGAAAGTTGAGGTGTTGTGAAACTCCCATAAAAATCCATATCACTATTCAAGTCCATAATTGCGCCTAGTAGCTACCACCGTAACGTACAGTCAATAGCAAAGCACTTGCCAGCTCAGACGCGTATGTTCTACCCAAGCTAGTGGCCAGGGTCCGATAATTGGCGAGTTCCTGGTACGCTGTAACCCATGAACAACCTTTCTTCAACATAATATGTCCGAAATCCTTGGCCTAAATGACTTGCAACCCTAATAAAAGCCACATGCCAACACCGACTCCCGGCAACCCCACGCAAAATGCACAGCAAAGATGGCCGACGCCTCCTCGTCGGGAGACCATTGCGTACAGCGCCGCCCTGGTGGCCAAATCGTAGCTTTCAGACCCCATTACATATAGGCCGACTGGAGCACACGCAGCTTGCTGCTGTTTTGGTCTACTTCTTTCGGAATGGGCCAGCGTGCTGTTTTTATTTAGAGTCCGTCACATCTGCTAAATATGCTTAATAATCGATGTACTTTTCAAATTGTGGTGCTCGCCTGTATTAGAAGTATCACAGAAATTACAGCGTTGATACTTTTGCCAAAGGTTCTCCGAGAGTGGAGGACAACGGTGTCTCCTTGGCTGCGAAAAATAGGCGACAGATTTCAGTTCCCAGGAGAAATTCACCGGACAGATATTGCGATGAATTACAAATGATACGATTTATAACCGAAGTAAACCTTTTTACCATAACCTTTTTTAGCTTTTCCACATCAATAGTTAGTTCCAGTGAACCTTCTCAATAAAAGAAACATGCTTCCGTACTTAGCATTGCATAAATCAGGGAATGCAGTTACATTCAGCCTGTTTTGAATGTAACTGCAATGCCCAAATGGCACCTTTCCAGCTAGGTACTTGTTGTCAATACAACTCCCTCAAAAGCTGAGCCCCTCCTGGTCTACCATTGTATGAAAATGGCGTGAGTACTCGTAGGTGGCGGTGGCGGGGGCGGTGGCGGTGGCGGTGACGGTGGTGGTGGCTGTAGTGGTGGTGGTGGTGGTGGTGGTGGTGATTGATTCGACTCAGAACCGGTCCTGTAGTACGCACATTGGCGGCAGTTAACGACACCAACAACTGAATTCACCAGCAATAAGTCCACTGGCTCTCAACCTTGATGGCTGCAACGTAACATGATTCACTAAAATAGGAGAGTAATTGGATTGCTATGTCGCGCATTCGTCGGCTGTGACAGATGACGTTATCCAAATCGTGACCGCTGACGTTACCCACCTAGTGACCGCTGACGTTACCCAACTCGTGACCGCAGACGTTGCCCAACTCGTGACCGCTGACGTTACCAAACTCGTGACCGCTGACGTCACCCAACCAGGAACCACTGACGTTACCCAACTAGTGACCGCAGACGTTACCCAACTGGTGACCGCTGACGTTACCCAACTAGGGACCGCTGACGTCACCCAACTAGGAACCACTGACGTTACCCAACTCGTGACCGCTGACGTTACCCAACTCGTGACCGCTGACGTCATCCAACTAGGAACCACTGACGTTACCCAACTAGTGACCGCAGACGTTACCCAACTAGTGACCGCTGACGTTACCCAACTAGGAACCACTGACGTTACCCAACTAGTGACCGCAGACGTTACCCAACTAGTGACCGCTGACGTTACCCAACTACGGACCACTGACGCTATCGAACTTGTGACCGCGGATGTTACCCAACTCGTGACCTCGGACGTTACCCAACTGGCATCCACCAATAGGTGGCCGTGGAATTATAGCCGAAGCTTTTTGGTATGCAAGTTTTTCTCGTTGGAGCTAAAGAAACTTCAATGACAGTTTATAGTAGAGCATAAGTCATCCATAATCTAACGTGGTACATCCTCCCAGGCAGAGGCGGGTATAGAAGGTAGGTGTCACTGGGAGAACATGCCCCCTCCCCAATGGAAAAGGGGGCGGCACACTAGCCGGTGTAGAAACCCTCTCGAAAAGGTTCCGGTGTTCCTTCTCCCCTTCCCACCGGCGAAACAGATTTGTCCAGCCAAAGTCACTCCTTCAGTTTGCTCGAGTGCACCCCCTCTCCACTTAGCAAATTTTCAGCCGAAGCACCCCTCCAGGGACATTGCGCCCCTCACGAAAATTCCTGAATCGCCCCTGCTCCCAGGGGAGCAAGTTCGACGACCTGTGATCCGCGTCCGGCGCCTGGGAGAGACCGACGGGAAGTGCCCAGTTCCGAGGATGTCGCCCAGTTCCGGAGATGTCGCCCAGTTCCGGAGATGTCGCCCAGTTCCGGATGTGTCGCCCAGTTCCGGATGTGACAACAGTTCCGGATGTGACAGTTCCGGATGTGTACGAGTCCCGGATGTGTCGCCCAGTTCCGGATGTGACAACAGTTCCGGATGTGTACCAGCTCCGGATGTGTATCAGTTCCGGACGTGTGGCCCAGTTCCGGATGTGGCAACAGTTCCGGATGTGTACGAGTTCCTGATATGTAGCCCAGTTCCGGATGTGTACCAGTTCCGGACGTGGCAACAGTTCCGGATGTGGCAACAGTTCCGGATGTAACAACAGTTCCGGATGTGTATCAGTTCCGGATGTGTACCAGTTCCGGACGTGTCGCCCAGTTCCGAATGTGTCGCCCAGTTCCGGATGTGACGACAGTTCCGGATGTGTATCAGTTCCGGATGTGTACCAGTTCCGGATGTGCCACCAGTTACGGATGTGTCACCAGTTCCGGATGTGTACCAGTACCGGATGTGTACCAGTTCCAGATGTGTAGCCCAGTTCCGCATGTGTCACCAGTTCCACCCACAGCAGCCTCTGCCGCAATCTTGTCCACTGAATGCCATCGGACCCTTTGACAATCGCTTGCCTTATCAAACCGTCGTACCATCCCGCTGTGATGTGAGCGGAGCTGTGTTTTTTTTTACATGGAACAACTATTACACCACTGACTGCAACAAGGTTCACGAGCTGGCTACGCCACGTGGGGAACTGCCGGGTGACACATAGTCTGATATATTCGGTATATAGAACTGCAGATAGATGGCGACCATGTCTAGCACTACAACCCACGAAATGGATATAAGCATCCTAAATCCATAATCATCGGAACTCCCAAGCCATCCGAAGTCCCCAAGCACATGAAGTCCCTAAGCATCCGAATTCCTTAATACTCGCACGTCCGGCGGTCCGCGCCAACTTCCCCGGTCCGGGGGTAGATGACTGCCCCTCTAAGATCTCCAGCACTATGCTAGGTAGCAACAAACGGAAAACGGCGTTGGATAGCTGGCGAAAAGCTCTATCGAAAGTATTTCGATCATTTTCTCGCTCAGGCCAATATTTAGGTCACTGGGTTGTCTTAGGTCAATTTCGACCACATCGGGTGGGACCCTCAGATATTGACACATACCTCAGGACCTGCAACAGATAATAACAAACGGCGAACGCTATTCGACAGACCTTGAAGCGTGCTATCGACGATATTATGCGTGATTTAAGGTCAGGTCAACTTCGAAATTATGACCCCAGGTCAAGCTCATGAGGTAGCCTAGTGAGGTCATGTAATGTATCAATCGACACGTCTTGGCGATACAAGCACAATGACGGTAATTTCAGCCTTCTAGCTCAATGCAGGGCGACATAATGCGCATAAATGTGCTAGTGATCTCAGGTGACCTCAGATGACCTTGGTGAGGTCACTTAGCGAAAATGTCAGCGGTAGCATTGAGAATAGCTTCCAACTACACGCCATATCCGTTGGAGGTCATTCCGAGAGCAAATATGTAACCAGGAAACATTTGTATATTTTACCATAGGCCTACAATGGGGGAACCCATGGCCGCGACCTGACCTCAGGTCAATGTTACGAGAAAAAAACGTGATATACATATTATAGTCACTCATAAGATGATGACGTGATATAGGTTTGAAATCAATCGTCCAATTATTGTGGAAGTGATGCCACCTGGAACTCTGATGATGGATGTTGGGTCACTTCGCCTGACCTGGTGACCTGACTTGCGATGACCCAGGGTCAAACATTTCTGAGAATATGCGGAAAAGACCAATGAGCAGTCGTGCGAGGTTTGGCCTTGCTAACCCGATTAGTATGGCGGCAAAGTAGGAAAAACCGCAATGGGCAGATATCTGCCCCCCCGGACGTGCGCGGGTTAAGCATCCGAAGTCCCTAAGTATCCGAAGTTCCTAAGCATCCGAAGTCCTTAAACATCCGAAGTCCCATAATATATGTGTAGGCGCGTGATCTCGATGCCCATGCCTTGGCTGCAGATTCGTAACTCGCATGCTCATGCTTTATTGTTTTGCACGGTTTGATGCGGTTTCTGGAAAACGTGTCACATTAAAACACCACCGACCACAATCAATCAGCCTAACAGCCTACGGAACAAAGATAAACAAGTACAACCACGCGAACATGTATGTGCAGTCCATGTCTTCTGCATTATCATATAACTATACTAACATATGTAAACATGGCGCGCTGCGCGAGAATACCTACCGAGGTTTTGCCGCTTGGCACCAATCACCGCACCCACGGAGCCTCCATTGCAAACTAACACACGCCTTCAAAACTGCCCTTGTCGTCAACTCAGTATTGTTGCGCGCGGAGTAACACAAAATATAGTTCAGCACTAGACATGAACATCACGTGGCGCGGCGGTCGATCTACTTAGTCCAAGCTACTTAGAGGGGTCAAGGTCTCGTACACACACCAATCCAACCAGCCGTTCACTTGGCGGCTACAATATGTTCGCATCAATATGCCTTGGCGTGCCTTTATTCAGATGTAATATAAAGTTGTTCCTCGTTATATCTCTCACCCCCGATTTCCAACAGCTGGAGATGATGCCCTGCCGATTGAACAGCAAAGCGAAGAGTTTGTCTTTGTATTCATTATATTGCGGTCTTGCGAGAAAGTGATTGCCTGTGAGGCCGATTGCGCCGATTGCGCTGAGCCGCCCGACCGAGCAGTCTGGCCGGCGACTCTGTTCCGGTAACTGGAGCAGAGAACTGACTAAATAAAGTGCTGCTATATAGGTGACCTGAGGTCAAATTCCGGGTCTAGAATCTGTATTGCATCGTTAATAATGTCCAAAACATCATTGATGCTCATTTTGGAGCAGCTAAACACAATCATAGCGATCCATAACAATGCCATCACAAGCCAAGCCAAGCAAAACAAAATTTTGTTGACATATGCGACCTCATTTGACCTTGAAGATATTAACACAAGGTCATGAAATTTACGCACGATAGAGGTCACTATCGTACCCATCATCCCTGGGAATTTGGTTAATCCAGCTTTAATAGGAGCCTAGATCTTAGAAGGAGGGCGGAATCCGCCCCCCCCTCCAGTGCGAGTAATTTTCAGAGGCCCTCTAGGGTGCGTGTTAAATACTATGGAAAAGATAAGTGAATCTCCGCACTTATGCATGCCAACATTAGTTGAGTTCCCTTTCCGGGGGTGATGCATGGCAAGCAACATAACGCCGAAAACAATTGCCAGTATTTTCCGAGCATTATTGAGGCGGCTCTGTACTTACAGCGTGGCTGAGATTCGATCCGGGGACATGTGGATGACTGGCGCATGGCCAACAGGTGCCGTACATTGGGCCCAAGAACATGTTCCTGGCCGGCTCCCCTGTTTGTGGGATCTGGTAACATCGCCTTCGGGTAAGGTAATATTCTCTTTATGTGACGTTGTCTCAATGGCGTGGAAATGCAATATTAATGCCCCCGAATAATCTGAAGCATGTTCTCGCGATGCCCCTCGTGGCATGGTCTATTATGGTCCTGACATGGTCCTGATATAACATGTACGTTGCAATAACACATGGTCTTAGTTGAATGCTGCGGATTCGCACACATCATATCACCATGCTACCATGTTACCATGTCGCCAGTGACATGCTTTATCAATTGATACCCCTCATTTTGTCGGGACGTGTTGATAGAGGATGATGCAAACTTACCCTGAACGACGCTGTCTTAGAGCTCCAATAGTCTCCCTGAAGTTGTGGTAGCACAGTTTTGTGTGTCCTTGTGTCGCAGTGAACTCCGAACGTTCCCTTGCACATACGTCAATTTTTGGTAACTGAAAAATTCCACCGAGCATCCGTCGTGCACGCCTTCAGTCAAAGCACAAGCACACATAACGACCCCGAACTGGTTAGGGGGCAAAGATCCAGGGCCCCCTCCTGCCTAAAACAAGACTTCCCCCCTTCCCCCCTCCTGGCCAAAAAAAATTTTAAAACCCCAAAAATTTTGAGCACACTCACCCTATTTTCCCTTTTTTGGAGACTTGCTAAGGAAGCCGCCGGCTCCCCCACACCCTCCCCCGCCCCCCCCCCCCCCTTTCCTGGGGCCCAGGGGCCAGGGCCCGTGGCCTGGGGCCCTGGCCTTGTGCCCTGTGGCCTGTTCCCCCCTCCCCGGGGCCGGGGGCCCCCCCCCTTCCCCCCCCCCCCCTGTTTGTTGTTTCGTGGGCCTGGTTTTGTGGGCCGTGGCCTGGGGCCCGTGGTCCGTGGTCCGTGGTCCGTGGTCCCTGGTCCGTGGTCCGGTGGTCCGTGGACCGGGGTCCGTGGACCGGGGTCCGTGGGCCGGGGTCCGTGGAACGGGGTCCATGGTCTCTGTTCCGTGCCCCATGATTGATGGTCCGTGGTCCGTATTCAGTGGTGCATGGTCTGTGGTCCGTGGTCCCTGGTGCGTGGCCCATGGTTGATGTTCCGTGGTCCGTGTTCAGTGGTACATGGTCCGTGGTCCGTGGTCCGTGGCCCCTGGTCCGTGGTCCGTGGTCCGCGGTCCCTGGTCCGTGGCCCATGGTTGATGTTCCGTGGTCCGTGTTCAGTGGTCCGTGGTCCGTGGTCCGTGGTCCGTGTCCGTTGTCCGTGGTCCGTGGTCCGTGGTCCGTGTTCCGTGATCCCTTGTCAGTGGTCCGTGGTCCGTGGTCCGTGGTCCGTGGTCCGTGGTCCGTGGTCCGTGGTCCGTGGTCCGCGGTCCGCGGTCCGTGGTCCGTGTTCCGTGTTCCGTGATCCCTTGTCCGTGGTCCGTGGTCCGTGTTCAGTGGTCCGTGGTCCGTGGTCCGTGGTCCGTGGTCCGCGGTCCGTGTCCGTGGTCCTTGGTTGGTGATCAGTAGTCGGATCAGTTGGTGTCCGGTCCGTTGACAAGCCCGTGACGCTCGCTGCCCTTGCAGCTGTGCCGGTGGAGTCCGTCTGGCTACACCACTGGCCGTCAGCTGGTGAATTGAGACCTTTACAGCCGAGTGTTCGGCAGATCACTGGAGTATGTCGAGGACCTGCACCTCTTCACCGGTATCGGAAATCGTAAAACGATGGTACGAAACTTGTTATTTGGGTGTTGATGCATTCAAGTACGCTGATTTGAAAAAGCACAATTAAACATATCTATGACGTCATCTTCTTTTCCCCTGTTCTGTGCTTTGTCCCGTGTTTTCGGGTTCTGGAATAATTTTTAACTGATGGACTAATGGTGACAAACCCATTAACATGCACATTGTTCGAACCATCTCGGCGAAATATGTCAATAAAAAGCAAAATTAGGGTTTGTTCTTGTATACGCCGTGACACATGACTCCTCACCGGGAATGCCTGCTGTTCGTCTATAACAGCACGGAGCTCAATGCTGGCACAGCCGACCGCCGGGCTGATCGATACAAAGGCATTCACCAGAAGTTTCATTACCTCCCTTCACGGCTGGTGATAGGACCGGCGATATCGATTTTGGCTGCACCACCTCCACCATCTCTATGGCAAGACCCCCATCAGATATTTGCCTTGAAAAGAAGAATAAGATCCACTGGTCCTGATCTGGCAAACGTAACCCGGCAGTCACCAGGGGGGGGGTTGCACCTTTGGTGTTTCTGTGATAACAGCAAAATCAATTGCGAAAGTAGACTGATACTTTCAGTGCCTTCAAATAAACACCTAAGCAGGGGCCTCGCCACCGAGGGGGCAGATGGGGGGGGGGGGGCAGTCGCCTCTGCCGTAAGACTGGGATCCCCTTGAAACTTGAGGAGGCCCATATCCGGAAATGCATAGGGAAAAAGTGAGCAAGTAGGCCGACGTGACAGAAGATCATGCTGTCAAGGAGACCCCATGACTGATAACGAGGCCCCCGATAAATATAATCAGGTCCCTATAAGATACGTACGACAGAGTTCGGGAGGAGGCCCCCAGGATGAAAAGGATGCCACCGAGACGGGCAAGGAGCCACCCGGGTTAGACAAGAGGGTTCCGATGGGCGACAGGATATTCCTAATTTCGAGAACTAGGCACCAAGATGGAAGAGGAGGCCCCTACAATAGAAAGTGAGGAATGATAGGAGATATTTATCCAGACGCAAGAGGGAGCCGCAAAATGGGTAAGAAGGTATCCGCAGGAATGAGAGAAGGCCACTGAGACCAGTCAGATGAGGCCCATATTTTGGAAGAGTAGGACCCTAGGAGAGAACATTCGGGACTATGACGCAAAAGCGCCCTACTAAGAGGGAAATGAGGTTCCAAACACAGGCGATAAGTCCTCCGAGACGTAAGAGGAGGTCCCTATTTTGACAATTGAGTCACCTATGAGAGGATAGGAGGCCCCAGAAGTCAAGAGAGTGTCAACAATTGGCTCGGAGATCCCCAGGATTGCAAAGGAGGGCCCCATGATTGCAAAGGAGGGCCCCATGATTGCAAAGGAGGCCCCAATATGGGACGGGAGGCTCAAGAAAATAAGAGGAGGCCCTAAGACGGAATAGAAAGTCACTGGATATGACATGGGGCTTCGGAGACGCAAAAGCATGCCCCAAAATGGGCAAGGTACCACCAAGATAGAAAAGGATGATCCAGCAACACGACAGGAGGCACCTAATTCGAAAGAGGACGACACACGATTGGAAATGAGAGCCCATGATGAACAAAGAGGACACTAAAACAGGAGGGAAAGACCAGATGGCTCCCAGGCGAGAGAGAAGGCTCCAAGACGGGTAAGAAGATCCCCAGGAGATGACAAGGCAACTGAGATAGGAAAGGGTGCTTGCAATTTGGAGGATGAGGCACCTGTGAGAGAAGGGGGGTCCACCAGGAGACAAGAGGCCACCCTTAAAATGGGCAAAGATCAAATCAAAACACAGAGCAGCAGGCCCCCAAGACGTGAGACGAGGCCCGTAATTTGAAAAAGAATGCATCCAGAATACAAAAGGAGTACCCTGCCGGACTCGAGAGGAGTCCCTGAAGATGGAGTAGGCGGTCTCCGGGGCCGGATGAGGCCCTGAAGACCGGAAGGAGTTCCCAGGAAATGAGAGAAGGCCTTTAAGATGGGAGTTGGTAGTAGGCATGGACGAAACTGAGGTTTCCAAAATTTAAGATCCCATCAAGGCGGGTAAAGCTTTGCCAAGACAAAGGAGGCTCACGAGGCGTGGCAGGAGGGGGCGTCTCATTTTGCAGAGAATGCCCCTGGAGCATGAGAGGAAGCCCCATACATCCTGGGTCCCCAGGATGCAGGAGGAGGCCCTTCAAGACGGGAGAGGAGGATCATTGAATATGGAGGAAGATAGGGCACAAGAGGAGACATCGAAAACCGGTAAAGAGGCTCCAGGAAATGAGACGAGACCCCTGAGACGCGAGAGGAGGCCTATAATTTGCAAGAAGCCCCTAACAAATGGTAGGAGTCATGCCGGGGTACTTGAAAATCACGGTATGGGCACAAAAAGATCCGGCCAAGGCATCTGAAAATCACGCTGGGCCTGCGGTACAAAAAAATTAATGCCCGGACCATGAAAATCACGCTAGGGGCACGACAGGTCGTACCATTCCCCAACAGGATCATTGGGACACAAATGAAGCCGGGGTAACGAAAATCAATCCGGACATGGATAATTACTCTGGGACTCCAGCAGTGGCGCCAAAAGCCTCCAAACGTATTCGACCCCCAAAAAGTGTCGAGGTCACTAAAAATAGCGCCAGGGATCCAAGCAGATGACGTCAGGATACAAAAGATTACATTGGACGTCGCAGACCTTCAAAATCACACTGGGACCCAAAAGATCTCGTCGGGACCCCAAAAGTTGCAGGGTCCCCAAAAATCAATCATGAACCGGAATGTCACTTTGCGGCCACACAAATCAGGTGAAATTCCCTCAAAAACCCGTTGGGCACCGAAAAACAATCGTGCCTTGGCCCCAAAAAGTAGCACTTGGGCCACGAAAATTCGCGTCGGTCCACCATAATTCGCGCAGGGTGTTCCAAATACATACGGCGGGCCCCAGAATACTCGCTCCGAGGCCCGAAAATCTGCAACAGGAACCGCCAAGATCGCGTTGGGGCCACAGCTAAGCATAAGGCGCCCCGCAAACTGGAACCTGTCTCCCCAAATATCGCGTTCGGGACCCAAAATTCCCATTGGTAGTTCCCAAAAATTTGGTCTGGGGATCAAAAATTCACGTCGGGGCTCCCAACAATTGGCGTGTAGGGCCCACCTAAGCGCAATGTGACCCCAAAAATCGCATCACTATCCGGAAAAAAATCAAGCCGGAGCCCTCGAAAATATGGATGGAATAAAAAAAAATGTGTGAGTCAGGAAAATGGTTCTGGAGCACCGAACATATGAGCAGATGCCTTCACAAATCGCGTACAGTCCTGAAAAAACATATCGGAGCTCGAATAAAATCGAGGTGACATACAAAACATGGCGTCAGGACCTCGAAAATCCTGCCGGAATTAGGACTTTAAAGAAAATTCAGAAGGAATCTACAAAACCCGCGTGGAGCCTAGAACATTGGCGTTGTGTCCTCAGAACCACGCGCCTGGGCGCGATAAGTCGCGCTGGGACCAATAAATATTGCACCGAAGCACCGAAGTCGTACTGGGGCCCCACAAATGTGCGTCAGAAGCCCCAAATAAACACAGTGGAACCCAAAGAGTACAACTGGGCCGAAAATGCAACTGGGCCTCCAGAGTCCCGCACAAAGCGACAGGGATTTATAACATGCGTTGCAGCCCTAAATAAACATGCCGGGAGCTCTAAATGAAATACAACGGAAGTTCTCAAGGCATACTGGTGCCATGCGACCGCACAAGGGCCTGAAAAAGAGGCTGGGGACGCAAAAAGCAACATGATCCAAAACGAACAAAAAGACCGGGCACTAAATAAACAAGTCGGGATCTTTGAAAACGACCCGACGCCTAAAAAATCATCGGTGCAAAAAAAATAAAACCAGCAGGAGTTTCGAATATGTGTTGGGCCCCTAACAAAAATGGATTGGAGCCCTAAAACACATCCTTAGACGAAGAAAGACGAAACGGGTCCAAAAAGAACACTGAGGCAAGGTCTCTGTTCCGTAGCCAATCTGGGAACATATTTAATCAAAGAATCAAAGGTGCATCATAGCTCAGCGGTATCCGCATTTTTACCTCCATACAATATGTGAAGAAGGGAAGTAATGATCGAAATTAGTTAATCCAATTTTCGCAGGGAACGCCCATGCAAAGCATTTCATCACGTCAAATATGGCGCAAATCTGTGGCAGAAATTAGCAAAACGTACGAGGCCTAGCAGAAACCATAGCATCGCACGAAGTGTGGCGAAAGCGCCGAATGCGCAAGATGGGTGTGTACTTGCACGAACGTTGGCGTCGTAGTGACCGGGCGATATGAACTGGAATGTCTGAAATTGGGAAATTTTGCATTTTAAGTCATTTGCGTAGGTGTAATTTCAGCAGTGTGAGGTGGCTTATCAAGGGATACCAAAGGAAAACCTCAGGACAGGGTGGGGGAGTTAGGGTTGAAATCCGACGAATCATAAACAATAATGATAGACTAGGCCTCTGCACAGGACAATTCAGTTTGTCACTAATTATTTTATTTCAAAAGGTCGCCTTTGACAAAATAGTTATCGAAATCCGAGGACTTTTTTAATGGGATATGTCGACCCCCTTCCAAATGCGTTTGCTCCCTCCCCTTGACGCAAATATAGGTAAGCCACTGGTCTCCCAATAATTTTCAGAAGCATACGCTCATGGGGAAAAACTGACATTGAGGGGGCAAATTCTCCCTCGCAAGCACACTGAAGAACACCGATACCCCATGTAAAATGGGAGGAATGATGTTTTTAAATGCACTTCTTCCCACAAACTTGTCTTCTGTGATTACAGCCTGCATGATTAGAGCTTCCCAGCTTCAAAACCTTCTCAGCTACGTCATTTACAAAACTGTACAGCACAGCGAAAACCATAGGCGTGGCGGCGTGGAATTTGAAGGTTTTGCGTTATTTATGCATTGCCATTGTTGCATTGTTGCATTGTCATTCATGCCTTGTTGTTCAATGCTTGTCCTTGCAGCGATTTTATTCGCTGAGGATTTATTACTTTAGCTTGTGTGCCAGGTGCCTTGCAGTCAGAACCAAATGCTATAAAAATAAATGAATCCCCAAGATGGCGATCAGAAAACCAACTGAATCAACTTCTCATCGACACCTTCGCGAAATAGTCGTCCTTGGACCGAGAAATGATCGTTTAAGCTTCCTTATGACATCAAGCTGGTGGGAATGACTAACAGTAGTGATGAATCTAGCTATATTCGGTTAGACTTGGTGGACATAGAATTGGATTGATCAATGGGAGATGCCTTTAAGATATGCTCATTACCAGCCCCGCCAGCTCACTGCAATCTAGAGGCCAGTGGGAAGATTCTTTTGCTCGAGAAAGCATTAAGGCGTTAGTTTGTTTTGCACTTAGGAATTTATCCACATATTACATATTTATACCTTGGTATGGCTCAGCTCTCAGCGAAAAAAAAATAGTGTTATTTCGTGTTGCGTAAATGATGCACCATGCCAATAGCACACAAAACATCAATATGAAATCATGTTATTTCATATGATCATGTCATATCATGTCATGTCATGTCATAGGAAGCCCTAACACAGTGGAGGCCCCCTTTAGGGGATCAGTAGGCCACCCTTTCAACATTGCCTCCCCCCCTGGAAGTATTTCGCGGCGACGCCACTGCACCTAAGCTATGTTTTCTTACATTCTTGGAATGTGTAACTTCGCTTGAATAATATGTAATCTCGAATATATTTTACATCTCAATCAATTGGAATTGGTATATTTATTCGGAATAAACTAAATTATATGGACTATACGGATTGGCACATCACCTTAATCCTTGTGGAAGGACGTCCAACACACCTAGAGATCCCTCGGTGGAGCCCGTGAACCTACATGTCATCCTTCGTGTCGGTTGGTTAGTTGGTTGGTTATTTGTTTTACGACACATCGACCGTTGGGTCATGTAGCGTCGCCAATCTCTCACGCCGATTGGCCGCGGGCGAAGAGTAGCGACAGGTGAGACTCGAACCCACAATCTTTCGATTGTGAGACGGGCAACTTACTCCTTAGACTACTCGTCCCCTCATCCTTCGTGTCACGCAATCTTGAAGACGGTACTGAATCGGCACCGTCAGCACTACCTCCAAACAAACTCCCAATGACGCCCTCTAAGTCGGTCCAGATCGGCACTGTCACCATTACCTCATGCAATATGTTGCATTCCAAACACGCGACCACCGTGGGCTCTATACATCAAACATGGAAGAAAACTGTCAATCTAAGGTTTTTTTGTTTTTGTTTCTAATCAGCGACATAAACAAGCTTCAACAAGGTTCGTCTTGTTTGGAATCGCTCCAGGCGAAAATAATTGTTCAGGCAAAAGGGGGACCTTTGCCAGCGGTACTTATATATATAAGGTACATTTGAACTAATATTCACTGCAAAGCGTTTCTAAGACATGGCACTGCTTCCACGCATGAAGAAACAATACTTACCTTGCCGACCCTTGAACACCGCCCGGAGTTGGTGTTGGGTCGGCGCCGAAAGTTGTCACCTCGCAAGTCGGTGAGCTAGGTCCAGCAGTACTCTAGTTGCAGAAGCGCAATTCGCTCCCAGGAGGAATATTACATGGCTTCAGCAGCTTAGCATATGGCCATTTATCAGTATCAGGCTACTTTCGCAATTGATTTTGCTGTTATCACAGAAACATCAAAGGGTGCAAAAATCCCCCTCCCGACCTGGTGCCTGCCGGGTTATGGTTGCCAGATCAGGACCAGTGGAACTTATTCTTCTTTTCAAGGCAAATATCTGATGGAGGTCTTGCCATAAAGATGGTGGAGGTGGTGCAGTCAAAATCGACATCGCCGATCCTATCACCAGCCGTGAAGGGAGGTAATGAAACTACTGGTGAATGCCTTTGTATCGATCAGCCCGGCGGTCGGCTGTGCCAGCATTGAGCTCCGTGCTGTTGTAGACAGACGACAGGCGTTCCCGGCGTAGTCGTGTGTCACGGCGTATACAAAAACAAACCCTAATTTTGCTTTTATTGACATATTTAGCCGAGATGGTTCGAACAATGTGCATGTTGATGGGTTTGTCACCATTAGTCCATCAGTAAACAATTATTCCAGAACTCGAAAACACAGGACAAAACACGGAATGGAGGGAAAGAAGATGACGTCACATATGTATATGTTTCATTCTGCATTTTTCAAATAAGAGTTCTTTACTGCATCAAAACCCAAGTAACAAGTTCCGTACCATACGTTTTAAGATTTCCGATACAGTATAACTTGGTTAGATTGTATCGGAAAACAAGCAACCGTTCCACGCGGTGAAAACAGCACCTTTGATTGAGTTTATGGTGCCATTATAAGGTCACCTGGCACTTCATCTGCAAAAGATGAAGACATGCACTTTTTCATTGCAGGGCACTGTGCTGGTACAATTTATTACTGCGTGAAATGTCATTGGCTGAAGCTGGAGCTACCGAAATTTCGGAATGGTTACATGAATTACAAAGCGATAATGGAGAGAAAGCACAAGCTGGCTGTCATGCTGCACACTATTTGATCCATGTTAATTGCTTGAGATAATTAATATGAAATGATCCAGTGCTTTCTGTTCACCTTTTTTGGTTTGGAATTTCTTTGGGAAGACAACAACCTTCCGATTTTTATTGTGCATTTCAAGCCATTTCTGAACCACATGATTGCACTTTTCTTTGGTTTCGAGGTTTGGGGTGTCGTTGCCAGGCATTACCTAAGCTTATTTGTTTTTAAAACTTCATATATTCATTTTATATAAACCTCAAACACGCAGTCGTTCCCCCGAAGTGATCGCAGTGCCTGACCGTGAAATGGTCGGGCCAATCACTCCATCTTTCACTGCGCTGTCATGACATCAATACACGAAATTATTCCTGGTTTGCAGACCCACTTATCTACGACCACAATACTGATGAGAGAGAACTACTAGAACACGCGACTTAGTTGGCCGTCGGTCAATGGCCCCGGCGTCAATGGAAATGGATTGCCCAGGCTTGGCATCAGCGAAACAGAGCCTAACTATGTTAAGCGTATTTGAAACGTGTCCACAAATGTGCTGGAATGATCATCGCGTGGCATTCGTGTGGTGAAAAGACGGACACCACGCCATCGAATTAGCCAAATTGCGGCCACTGTCAGTTGCTGAAACTGAAACTGATAAAGTAACAGCTGAACAAGATTCTAAAAGCATAAACGCGATATTAGAAGATTTAGAAAGTGAGTTGAATTGAAAATATTTTCATTTTAATATACATCAAACCATTAAAACGGCCCTAAAGGTGTACCCCAGATGACGTCATTTGTACCATTCGAGGCGACACGCAGGAGGGCATGGAGATGACAAGGGCCTGACAAGGGTTTGATAGTGGTTTGAGCCATTATAGGTTTTGAGTATTATAGGCAAGGCGATATATACCAGATGGCGTCATCCCTACTGCGCAGCTTTTTGCGCAGGTTCGTAAATGACGTCATCAGGGGTACACACTTCACATGGGCCAGCCGCTTACACGCTTCGAAGATACGCAACGTGTGTACACTACGGGGGAGAACACGAGGGTTTAAGAGTTTTAGGTGCAAAACTTAGAGCGTCATAGTCTCGAACGGGAACTCCAATACCTTTCATGCGCATATTATACCCGAAAGAGCGTGCAAAGGGAGGTAGGACACGTAAAATACGGCATATCACTAACATCTTACCGCGGCGGGATGCAGCAAGGACGTATCTGAAGCGTGGTCGTCGCCATCATGGAACCAGGTGTGGGGGGGGGGGCGGAGAGTCCCAATCTGTATCAAATTTAGCATTGTGCTTGTGGTGTTGCATGGCAAAAGTAATTAACCGAAACAACTTTTCATCCCCCTCTATATGCGGCAACGCCCCTGATTTAGATGTCAAGGAAGGTGACAATTTGTTTTTTTCTTAGATCGATAGTACCATAGGGAGCACGTGAGAGGCAGACATTCCTTTTATGGGGGCATCTGTAAGCCCCCGTGCCAGCTCAGCAACGGGGATGGAACTTTCAGAAAATGATTTTAGGGACGCAATGCCAGGAGGTAACAGGACCTTCAGTTGAGAGGCCCCATTAGCGACACATGTTAAAATATGAAATTATTGGGGGAAGGTGGGCTGACGTCAGTCTTAAAGGGGGTTGATGCCTCCCAAAAGTAAGCAAAATTTCACTCTAGTTAGGAGGCTACATTCGACGGACGGACTGGAAACGTGGGCTCCAAAAGCGGCCAGGCATGTATTGGTGGCATTCCCAAGCAATGCGTTCAGAACTAGATCTGGATCATTCCAAAACGCCCCTACGCGTCGGCGTAGTCGACCTAGTCGGCTCCTGTGCTGGTTCCGGCTCAGAGCATGAATGAAGGATCGCAATCAAAGTTCGTGGAGCAAAGGGACTTTGCATGTCGTTCTTTCCAATCAATGCTCATAGGCGAAATGATAGATACAAGCAACAATGAAGTAGCATACGCCACACCTGCCACATAGCACTGCCAGAGCCAAGAGCAGTGCCAAGTGCAGCCAGAACGGGCAAACATAGGGAGCGCCGCTAGTCTGCCCCTGGTCACAGCGGCAGCAGCAAAACACGCCAGCAGGACAGCGGGAGCGGGCGATACGAGAGCATTGTCAAGTGCCGCCAGGACGGGCCGGTACAGGGATCGCCGCCAACCCGTCAATGGTCACAGTCGCAACAGCAAAACACGCTAACAATACGGCAGGATCGGGTGACACGAAAGCAGTGCCAAGTGCCGCCAGGACGGGCAGCACAGGGGGCGCCGCCAGTCCGCTAACTGGCGGTCACGGCGGCAGCAGCAAACACGGAGAAAAGGAGCAGAACCGGGTGACACGACACGATACACAGCAGGGACGGTGACAGATGACCGGCAGTGTGAGGGTGGACATCCTATCGCTGGCTGGTGACATGCTGGCGCACCTGCCTAGATGCCCGCCTCCCTGCGCTCTGCCGAGCAGAATTATAGTGCAACAAGCCGATGCGCACATGCATCCCAACTCGAGTCAGCCTCCGTGCCACACAGACATCTAGCCTCGGCTGCCAGCTGCTGATGACGCCTATCAGGCGCCTCACAATGCTGGCCTCGCTGGTGCAGGCTGGGCCCATGATGGAGCAGAAATAAGAATTAAACTGGTCTACCAGCACCGTCTACCAGGTCTGTGGCACGTAGAGCCGGCCGCAACCGATGGTGGCGAGCCAAGAGCTGGACACAGTTGTCAGTAGCGCCTCCGGTGCTTCAGACGTCGAACAGCCAAGCGCTGTATTGACACGCCTCATTTTGTAGGCGACGAAGCCGGCAACGACAGAAGGCCGTCACGCTCCAGTCCTAGTTTACTGATGGTGGTCGTGCTATATTCATGTGAATTGAAGTGGCATCAAACTAGTTGAACTGGTTCTTCATCTAGCTATACAATGATAAGATTCTCCAAAATACAGCAAGCACAACAGACATGCATGATTCAACACTTCATGCCATACAAACTTGGTAGGCAGGTTAATTCATGGAATGGGCACCAGGTTTCGGAAGAGGCAGGTGTTGCCATTGCAGCATCAGCTTCAGCTGCATCAGATAGCCAGGATCATAATCATCAGAGGTAAAGTGGTTGGACAAAATGAATGAGTTGGTTGGATGAACTCTATCAGCTCTTTTTCACTTTGTCAACTAAGTCTTGCATGTATTTCCATCTCTTGGAAACTTAAGCATGTTGATTGAAAAACTCTCTTCTTTCGAGATGTTTCTTCCAGATGTTTGAAAAATAAACCATAGGATACTGACACTGAATTTTAGTCCACCTTCTCTATCTCAATCACAATATGTAGGATACGCACAATATGTAGGATATATTATTACAGTTTAAGGTAACAACTGAACATGTTTTACACACATTACACCTCCATGAAGCATACAAGGGGGTTATGTTTAGTTAATTTCAGCTAGGTTAGGGTTTTGTGGCAAGTTAGACAAAAATTGGGGGGGGGAATTTTTATTTTCGTTGAGTTTTCTTCAAAAACAGTTAATAAATTGCTTTCTTGCATAGATGGCTAAGCTAGGTTAGTTTAGGTTATGCTACATCATTTTTCTTCATCTGGAACATTACCTTTTATGCTATAATACCCAACTCCAAGCCCATTTTTGCATGGTATGCTGCCTCCCAACTGAAAAGTATGCATTTGCAGAGGAAATAAGTGTTCACATCATGTTCAGCACATTCACAAGCATTGCACTTGAAAAAGACATTCCGTGAAATCAGAAATGACCTGAAACTGCAAATCTACAGGATAAGCGGCATCAACATATTAGCTACCTAATACGGAACACATCTCAATTTCTATCACTAATTAACGACAGCAAAATATACAGCTAACTGTGCAACTACACATAGGATACACCACAACACAGCTTAATAAAACAAAATTCAACTAAAACGCGGGGACAGCAAACACAGGGTGTGAAATGAAGCACAGAACTTACAAGAGAGCAAGGCCATATAGCAAGAGAGCTATGTAAACAACTGCGCTATTTATGACTCAACCGCGTCATCTAAGAATTTAAGAAAAAGTGTTCCCCTAAAACACTGTGTCTCGTGATGGCGGTCGTCGAATTCGCAGCCTAACTGAAACTGATAAAATAACAGCTGAACAAAATATTAAGAGCACAGACGCGATATTAGAAGATTTAGAAAGTGAGTTGAATTGAAAATATTGGATTATAATATACACCAAACCATTAAAACGGCCCTAAAGTTGTACCCCAGATGACGTCATTTGTGCCATTCAAGGTGCAACGATTTAGAGGCTCTGAGGAATTATAGGTTCTGAAGCATTATCGGTTTTGGGCATTATAAGTTCTGGTATAGGGTCTGTTCCCGTCGCTCCACTAACCTCCACAAACCTCCACTGGTCGTTCCCGTCGCAAATCCGGTGGAGATTTTTCCTCCACCAACCTTCACCAGTGGAGCAAAAGCTCCACTAGCCCAGAAGCAGGGTCCAATGGACAAGTTTCATGTCGGGACAAACCGTATTTTTTTCAAGTTTCACTACTGATTTTTAATTCTAAAGACGATGGTGGCATGCATTTATTTTTTAAAAGTCTTTAAAGAGCTTAAATAATCCTAAAACTACTTCAGAATGCCTCGTTTTGTGATTGGTCAACACATCTGTGACGTCACGTATGTCGAGGGTAGCGAAGGTCCACTGCCGGCCATTCGATTTTACGTATAGGACGCTGCCGAGGTTGGATTAATCGTGACTGTTTTAGCTTAAATGGCATCCGACCGTCGGGTGACTTGGATGTCCGGGCAGGTTGTTCAGGCTCTTGTCAAAAGGCACCCATCTCGGTATATCGGTGTGCCTCCAGAGCACTTTATATCGTTGGTCTATTAGCCAATATGATTCAATATGTAAACAGAGGTCAGGCTTGACAACGGAAGATTTAGTGTCTGGCACTGATGCGCATAAGATTAGACATGCCGAGTCACCTGCTCGCCGATCTGTTCGGTGTGAGCACTGGTTGCGTATCCAGGCTGCTAGCTCTTGTCGTGCCTGTGCTTGGGAGCTGTTTAAACGTATTGGTTGCTTCGCCAGAACAGCAACCGATCCGTGATAATCTGCCTCATGCATTTACGGCAAATTTTTCGTCCTGTGAAAGCATTATTGATCGCTTCGAGATCCAAATTGAAAAGCCGGCTCACGCGGTCGCGCAGAGCATGTCATTGTCAGAGTACAAAACATGCAATAGTGTAAAATATCTCATTTCTGCTACCCCTGACGGGCTGATCAACCTTGTATCGGATGGCAAACCAGGGCGCGTCAGTTACATGGACATCGTGTGCAGTTCAGAATACCTGGACTGTCTGCGCAACGGTGCAACAGTTTTAGCAGATAGAGGTTTCAAGGAGTTGGTGAGTGAGGCAGGAAAACGAGGCTGTTCATCAGTACGGCCAGCAAGCGTTCGAAAGGATAAAACTCTGAGTACCGCTGCCGTCGTGAAGATGCGAACGATCGTCGGGTTGCGGATGCACATCGAGCGCGTCATCGCACGCTTGCGCGTGTTTAGGATGTTGGCCATGCATTCGTGTATTTCGCTCAGCATGACTGACTGGATGGATGATGTAGTCAAGATTGTGTGCGGTCTGGTCAATCTCCAGGACCGCATTGCGAAAAGCTAAATTTGTCTGCGTGTATTCCACGGAGTTGCATAGTCAGGGCACTACGCGTTTTCCGCCATATCGTATGGGGAACCGGTGTGGATACGTACCGCTTGCCGAATACACGAAATGCTAGATTTTGTACCTACATTTTGTCTCCTTCAGATCCAGCATGCATGAGGTGGGCTTTCTGGGAGTTCAACCCTGGAATTTGAAGTCTGAAAGATGAACGCAGAGGAACTCTGCTGGCTGAACGCAGAGGAATACATCGACACGCCTGACATGTTACGGCTTTTCTGATCAGCATCGCGGTAAACATAGCATGGAATATTGTGGAATAAAAATATAATGAAATTTGAATGTATAAACAGCTTCTCTTTCACTGGAGGGGAAGCCATGGTGTACAGCTAAAGCACATATAGTTTATGCGGTGGCCCTTCCCATTATTTCACACATTTTACTTTTGCTTTGTAAGCAAGCTTTTGCTGTTCGTTTACACGACACCACGATGCCCTGAATTTGAAAGAGAAAGGTTAGCTGTTGCATTACCACCATAATAAATTATCTACCTTATCAAGCTTCATATTTTCTTGAGAATCGTTCAGTTTGGTGCCACAAGCACTCACGTTGTCCTCCATGACGTAATTCGGTTGAAAAACTTGGCGTAGAAATACCCGGTCCAGACTTCACTGCGTGCCTTCGGCCTGGCCGCTTCGAGGCTCGACATATCTGACGTCATCACTACGGGTAGGTTTTTTAATCGAAGACAACACTTAACTGAAATCATTTAATTAAGCAGGAAATGCACCTCCGATGAACAAAATACTTCAGTTTTGTATACGAAATATTACATACGTTTTGTTACAACAAAATACCCATTATGTGAAACTTGTCCATTGTGATTTTTCAGTTGAGCTCAATCACGGCGCACTTGCGCCATATAATTGCGCGTAAACAACGTCCTCCATCATACGAATCTCATCTTCATGCATCAACCAGGATCATCCTTGGATGCCAGGATCATCCTTCGCAAAGGAAATATGAAATTACTACAACTATGAACAATAATCTAAGTAACAGATGCCGACTACAAACATGTTTTTTTAGGCCTTTGATCTACGTCATTCGGCCTAAGGGAAGATGTTACTTTACCGGCCAGATCCGCCGCAATTCCCGTGCCCAAAAGTACCGCCGTTCTCCTGGCGCCGACTAAAATCCTACTCGAGCCCGATCGACGAGGTCGGGCGAGTTGAGATGAGGAAAAGTCAGCTTCGGGTAGAAAAGCGCCTCGGGGCCGAGAGAGCCCGGCGGGTCCAGACACGAGATTATATGCTGTACGTTAACAGGTGCAAATACACGTGCCGTATTCCGAACACCGCTGTTCGGTTTGGGGAATACACGGAAAATCGCCCGTGTTGTTTGCCGAACACTATTATACCCCACATGAAGACGGTTTTGAATACAATTGAGCCCAATAAAACATAATTACATCAAATAACAAGGATTCACTGTAGCTTTCGTTACACCAGTTGTCAGTAGCCACTAAAGGCGTGACATTTTGTGCTTTTGATTTTGCCGCCCTGCAGGTGACCAAATCTATGATGCAAGCAAGCATAGTAAACAGCTGTGGACAAATTTTAAAGGAATATCATGTCATGCAATTCGACTTACCATTGTTCTCCACAATTATCAGCACACTTCGTCGGACTGCAGTCACTGTGAATCCATGCTGGGTAAATCCAGACAGATTGCACAGCAATGGCGGCCGGACGACGTTGGAGGAAAGTGGACGGTGAGTCCAGCATCTATTCTCATGGTAGCCGCAACTTGATCAAACCTGAGATATGCATTATTCCTCACAGTGCCTAGATATAATTACGCATGAATTTTGAGAAGTGTAAGGAGGCTTACATTCCTTAGGTATGCATTTTCAACATTTTCCCATCCGACCAGGCCGCAAGACGCCCGGCCAGATCCCGGCTACCTTCTCCCTCCCCTCTCGTATTACCTTGAAGCTGAACCCGGCTCGTAGTACGTGTCGCTTCAAAGGCGGCATCGGGGAAAAACAACTAAAGGCGAACCAGGGTAATCGGCTGGCACCCTCCTTCCCTCCTCGTCCAGCTGGCCACCAGAGGTGCCAAAACAAGCAGATCCAGATCAACAGACAGGTCGGTGACCCAGATCTGAAACACCGCCAGCTGACAGGAAAATTTCCAGACATACAGACCGTCCTGACAGCCCCAGGCGGCTTCACCATACACACTGCCTAAGGGGAAGAAAAAAATCACTCCCACCAATCAAGAGGCAGAACCCAATCCGGAGCCCTGGGAGTGGCTGGAAATTAGAAAAGGCGGAGCTACGGAATGGACGAAAATCTGGCAGCCTGGCAGAAGGGCTCGGGACAATCTCTCTCGGACTTTCGCTCTCGGACGGTCTCTCTCGCTCAAGATCTCTCTCTCTCTCTCTCTCTCTCTCTCTCTCTCTCTCTCTCTCTCTCTCTCTCTCTCTCACGGACTCTCACACTCATGGAGGCAGACGTGACATGAAGTGTCGGACGGCGGAGAGTGACGACGGCTGGAGGGCGACGACCATCGGGCATGTGAGTGTCATACGTCTGACATGTCTTCCTCTTTTCCAAACCTTTCCGAACCAACCTAAGTTCTATCATCCAGCTTGTCATTCACTTACTGAAAGGGGCGACCTGCTTTATGGGAGGCACCAAATAGGATAAATTCAGGGTGGGGAGGGAGTGTGTCGCGGAGGGAGTGTGTCGCGGAGGGAGTGTGTCGCGGAGGAAGTGAGTCGCGGAGGGAGTGTGTCGCGGAGAGAGTGTGTCGCGGAGGGAGGATTGAGATGGCGAGTAGTGTGTGTGTTTAAATATACTAGATTAATTCTATAAATTATGTGGCAGCAGTCGGCAGTGATGGACGGGAACAGCGGCGGAGCAGGATCGGATCAAGTAAAACATGTAGTACAGCACAATTATGCTTGCAACAATTCCTGTCTTCCTCTCCCCGTCTGAATAAACTCGGCCTTTAGACTGACAGGAGTTCAAACAATAATGCTATAGCTACCCACTTGTCGTGGTGCAACCCTTTTCGTTGCAATCCAAACTTTACCTGAACACAAGGGATGATGTTCATATGATGTTTGATATTTGCCTAAGGGTAACAATGCCATAGGAAGTAAATTTACAAGCAAGGCAGTCGACCTGCGAGCCGTCCTCCTATGGACTGAACCTTCCCGGGTAAGGGTAATGAGTGTCAAAGCCAGTTTTTAACTTGTCTGGAATATTAATGTTGTTTATATATATATATATATATATATATATATATATATATATATATATATATGTATATATATATATATATATGATCTGCGTTTGGATGATGTCGAATTGCGAGAGGGTGCGATGAACGGACACTTCGGGGGCATTAGCACCTGCTCTGATTCTTTGACTGCGAAATCCCGCTGGCCTCTGTGATCCAGGGGCGCAGATGGGGGCGGGCACAGTATGCAGGTCGGATGGGCTGTCGAGCCCCACCTTGCGTCCGTCGAGTTTGGCGCCGAACAATAGGGTAATGCAAAACAGTCCGCCCCCCGTTCGCTATACGTTTGGACACGGAGCCGTGTAGCGCTCGGGGGGAACGTTCGGACAGGTTTGGCGTGCCATAAGCCCCGAGGCTCAAAGGGTAGGGCAGGCTAGGTTATATAGACGACCAGGGGACGTGCCCAACGTGGCAGGGATCCGTGCCCGTCCGTGAGCACGTTCACCTGGTCGCAAAGTATCAGAATACGGCGGATAAGGCCCGGCGAGGCACCGATCGTCTCTTTAAGGCTAGGTATGTCAGGCAAAGATAGCTGAGCACTTGTATAAGCCCTCGGAGCCAGTACGATGAGACCCCTCGTAGCATTAAGCCTTCATCCAGGCGAGGAACGCTGTCAATAATGGCGAGGCCAGCTATGATGGCAGTGGAAGATTTACATATTCGCTCAACCTACCATAAAAAGGACAATGGTCTGTCGATATATGTGTTTGTGTACCGCTGAGGGGGAGCCAAATTTGGGGACGAAGCATTTTATTAATTAATAAGGAGAGAATGAATGGGACGAGCGAATGTGAAGTGAATGAGGAGAATGAATGTGTGTTAG
This sequence comes from Ashinkailepas kermadecensis, assembly GCA_034440615.1. Taxonomy (NCBI): domain Eukaryota; kingdom Metazoa; phylum Arthropoda; class Thecostraca; family Neolepadidae; genus Ashinkailepas; species Ashinkailepas kermadecensis. The sequence goes on from JAOTOM010003292.1 coordinate 102,007, forward strand.
GTAGCTTTAAGGACCAGCGGAAGTCGCTTGGGGCTCAATCACAGGCACCTATTTCGTGCGGTACATTGTACAAAATTATACTACTATTTGCATCCAAAAAGTCCAAACTCGGGACAAGTCATTGAAACGAAAGGCAAATTGCATTCTCATTAATTATCTAATGCAACGTATTCATTATAATTTGGCTGGACACTCACTTACCTATATGGTGTTCCAAAAACTTTGACCTCGCACACATATAAATTCGTGTTAGGGACGGTAGCTAAAAAAACATCAAGCCGGCTGGGGTTTGGGGAATGTGTGGTGGAGGTGGCGGGGAACACAGCACAACACACCCCCGACAGAGGCACAATCAGCAAAGGAGATAATTAGCCCAGTCTAAATCTAGAGTCAACCCATGTTCAGCCGTGTTAAAGTGCAGTCTGAGTTAAAATAAAGCCCCATAGTTCAATCAGATCAGTTTTAGTTTAGGCTCGGTTGGCATTGCTCGCACACACTTATTACTTTTCACACACCCATTATAGTTTCACACACCCGAGCTGACTTTACACACACCCAGCGCTGCTGCAACCACACACCCCTCACCCGCCACACCCGCCAAGCCACCAAACCCACCACCCCCACACCCCACCGACGGCACAGCCGCCACCCCTACAGAAGCTTACTTCGTGTATAACATACATCCGCAAAATATAGGTTCTCACTGCCTAAAAACTGCACTCATTCAAACCATTGAGTCCGATAACTGTTCTTTAGTGAACAACCTAACGAACATGTTTTCAAACCGTGTTTTTTACGGTGGTTCGTGCCGTGTTTCTGTGCGACACGCGCACTGGTATCGGGTGTCTGGACGCCCGCTCGGCACAGGCTCCAACCGACCGCGCCATAAACGGCGGCTATCCGCCAGATTAACGCAGTAAATTTCCAGTCCATCCGACATCATCCGACAGAACAAGGAAGCACTTAATGCCAGACAGGAAGCGATCGAACCAAATCGTCGACAGGCGACACAAATCGCCGCGTGTGTGGTGTGTGAACAGGCGACCCGGGTCAACAGCCGACACGGGTCGACAGGCGACACGGGTCTACAGGCGACCCGGGTCAACAGCCGACACGGGTCAAAAGGCGACACGGGTCAATAGGCGACACGGATCAACAGCCGACACGGGTCGACAGGCGACACGGGTCAATAGGCGACACTGGCCAACATGCGACACTGGCCAACAGGCGACACTGGTCAACAGGCGACACTGGCCAACATGCGACACTGGTCAACAGGCGACACTGGCCAACATGCGACACTGGTCAACATGCGACACTTGCCAACATGCGACACTGGTCAACAGGCGACACTGGTCAACATGCGACACTGGCCAACAGGCGACACTGGTCAACAGGCGACACTGGTCAACAGGCGACACGGGTCAACAGGCGACACTGCTCAACAGGCGACACAGACAGCCGCGTCAGTGGTGCGTAGATAGGCGACACAGGCGACACAGTGCTACCAACTGCGAGAGTGTCGCGCCCCGTCCGCATCCACCAGTCGGCCGTGCGACAATGCGACATCAGATCCATACCGAACGTTACGCAAGTGGCGCATTGTGGCGCATTGTGGCGCATTTTGCGCTGAGCTCGCTTAGCACAATTGCATCTAGGCCGATTTGAGCACACGCAGCTTGCTGTTGTTTTGGTGTACTTCTTTCGGAATGGGCCAGCGTGCTGTTTTGATTTAGGGGCCGTCACATCTGCTAAATGTGCTTAGTAGTTGATGTACTTCTCAAATTGTGGTGCTCGCCTGTATTAGAAGTATCAGAGAAATTATAGCGCTGATACCTTTGCCAAAGGTTCTCCGAGAGTGGAGAACAACGGTGTCTCCTTGGCTGCGAAAGATAGGCGACAGATTTCAGTTGCCAGGAGAAATTCACCGGACAGATATCGGGATGAATTACGAATGATACGATTCATAACCCATGTAAAGTGTTGCATTTGATGGATGAAAATTGAAATGTTGCAGTACGCTTTTTTGACACCTTTTCAGCTTTTCTACATTAATAGTTAGTTTCAGTGAACCTTCTCAATAGAAGAAACATGTTTCCATACCTAACATTACAGAAATCGGGGAATGCCTGTTTTGAATGTAACTGGAATGCCCAAATGGCACCTTTCCAGCTAGGTACTTGTTGTCAATACAAATCCCTCAGAAGCTAAGGCCCCTCCAGGTCTACCATTTCATTAAAATGGCGTGAGTACTCGTAGGTGGCGGTGGCGGTGGCGGTGGCGGTGGCGGTGGCGGTGGCGGTGGCGGTGGCGGTGGCGGTGGCGGTGGCGGTGGCGGTGGCGGTGGCGGTGGCGGTGGCGGTGGCGGTGGCGGTGGCGGTGGCGGTGGCGGTGGCGGTGGCGGTGGCGGTGGCGGTGGCGGTGGCGGTGGCGGTGGCGGTGGCGGTGGCGGTGGCGGTGGCGGTGGCGGTGGCGGTGGCGGTGGCGGTGGCGGTGGCGGTGGCGGTGGCGGTGGCGGTGGCGGTGGCGGTGGCGGTGGCGGTGGCGGTGGCGGTGGCGGTGGCGGTGGCGGTGGCGGTGGCGGTGGCGGTGGCGGTGGCGGTGGCGGTGGCGGTGGCGGTGGCGGTGGCGGTGGCGGTGGCGGTGGCGGTGGCGGTGGCGGTGGCGGTGGCGGTGGCGGTGGCGGTGGCGGTGGCGGTGGCGGTGGCGGTGGTGGTGGCGGTGGCGGTGGCGGTGGCGGGGGCGGTGGCGGTGGTGGTGGCTGTAGTGGTGGCGGTGGCGGTGGTGGTGGTGGTGATTGATTCGACTCAGAACCGGTCCTGTAGTACGCACATTGGCGGCAGTTAACGACACCAACGACTGAATTCACCAGCAATAAGTCCACTGGCTCTCAACCTTGACGGTTGCAACGCAACATGATTCACTAAAATAGGAAAGTAATTGGATTGCTATGTCGCGCATTCGTTGGCTGTGACCGATGACGTTATCCAACTCGTGACCGCTGACGTTACCCAACTAGTGACCGCTGACGTTACCCAACTAACAACCACTGACTTCATCCAACTACTGACCGCTGACGTTACCCAGCTAGTGACCGCTGACGTCACCCAACTAGTGACCGCTGACGTTACCCAACTAGTGACCGCTGACGTCACCCAACTAGTGACCGCTGACGTTACCCAACTTGTGACCGCTGACGTCACCCAACTAGTGACCGCTGACGTTACTCAACTAGCAACCACTGACGTTATCCAACTAGTGACCGCTGACGTTACCCAACTAGTGACCTGACGCTACCCAAATAGGGACCGCTGGCGTTACCCAACTAGCAACCACTGACGTTATCGAACTAGCAACCACTGACGTTATCCAACTAGTGACCGCAGACGTTACCCAACTGGTGACCGCTGACGTTACCTAACTAGGGACCGCTGACGTTACCCAACTAGCAACCACTGACGCTATCCAACTTGTGACCGCTGACGTTACCCAACTAGTGACCGCTGACGTTACCCAACTAATGACCACTGACGATAACCAGCTAGTGACCGCTGATGTTACCCAACTCGTGACCGCTGACGTTACCCAACTGGCATCCACCAAAAGGTGGCCGTGGAATTCTAGCCGTAGCTCTTTGGTATGCAAGTTTTTCTCGTTGGAGCTAAGGAAACTTCAATAACAGTTTATAGTGAAACATGAGTCATCCATAATCTAACGTGGTACATCCTCCCAGGCAGAGGCGGGTACAGGGGGTGGGTGTCACTGGGGGAATATGCCCCCCCCCCCATGGAAAAGTGGCGGCACTCTAGCCGGTACAGACACCCTCTCGAAAAGGTTCCGATGTACCTTCTCCCCTCCCCACCGGCGAAACAGATTTTTCCAGCCAAAGTCACTCCTTCAATATGCTCGAGTGCACCCCTCCCCCACTCAGCAAATTTTCAGCCGAAGCACCCCTCCAGGGACATTGCGCCCCTCACGAAAATTCAACAATCCGCCCCTGCTCCCAGGGGAGCAAGTTCGATGACGTGTGATCCGCGTCCGGCGAGTGGGAGAGACCGACGGGAAGTGCCCAGTTCCGGAGATGTCGCCCAGTTCCGGAGATGTCGCCCAGTTCCGGAGATGTCACCCAGTTCTGGAGGCGTCGCCAGTTCCGGATGAGTTATCAGTTCCGGATGTGTACCAGTTCCGGATGTGTAGCCCAGTTCCGGATGTGACAACAGTTCCGGATGTGTACCAGTACCGGATGTGTACCAGTTCCGGAGGCGTCGCCAGTTCCGCATGTGTCACCAGTTCCACCCACAGCCGCCTATGCCGCAATCCTGTCCAATGACTGACATCGGACTGAACACCTTTATCAATCGCTTGCCTTATCAAACCGGTGTATCATCCCGCTGTGATATGAGAGAAGCTGTGTTTTATTTTTTTGCACGGAACAACTATTGCATCATCGGCTGGAACAAGGTTCACGAGCTGGCTACGCCACGTGGCAGACTGCCGGGTGACACAGCCTGATATATACTCGGTATCTAGAACTGCAGATAGATGGCTACGATGTCTAGCACTACAACTCACGAAATTAATCTAAGCATCCTAAATCCATAATCTTCCGAAGTTCCAAGCCATCCGAAGTCTCCAAGCACACGAAGTCCCTAAGCATCCGAATTCCTTAAGCATCCGAAGTCCATAAGCATCCGAAGTCCCTAGGCATCCGAAGTCCCTAAACATCCGAAGTCCCATAATGTATGTTTGCATGAAGAGTAGCCTTGGCGTCCGTGCCTTTATTCAGATGTAATATAAAGTTGTTCCTAGTTACATCTCTCACCCCAGATCTCCAACAGCTGGAGATGATGCCCTGCCAATTGAACAGTATAGTGAAGAGTTTGTATATGTATTCATTATATTGCGGCCTTGCGAGAAAGTGATTGCCTGTCTATGAACACAAGTGAGTTTACCTCTACACCTAAGATGTCAATTATATGAACATATACATAACTCCCTCACCTCCTCCTCTCCTTCTCCCTCTCCCTCACCTCCCCCTCTCCCTCTCCCTCTCCCTCTCCCTCTCCCTCTCCCTCTCCCTCTCCCTCTCCCTCTCCCTCTCCCTCTCCCTCTCCCTCTCCCTCTCCCTCTCCCTCTCCCTCTCCCTCTCCCTCTCCCTCTCCCTCTCCCTCTCCCTCTCCCTCTCCCTCTCCCTCTCCCTCTCCCTCTCCCTCTCCCTGCCCCTCTCCCTCTCCCCCCCCCCCTCTCCCTCTCCCTCTCCTTCTCCCTCTCCCTCTCCCTCTCCCTCTCCCTCTCCCTCTCCCTCTCCCTTGCCCTCTCCCTCTCCCTCTCCCTCTCCCTCTCCCCCTCCCTCTCCCTCTCCCTCTCCCTCTCCCTCTCCCTCTCCCTCTCCCTCTCCCTCTCCCCCTCCCTCTCCCTCTCCTTCTCCCTCTCCCCTCCCTCTCCCTCTCCCTCTCCCTCTCCCTCTCCCTCTCCCTCTCCCTCTCCCTCTCCCTCTCCCTCTCCCTCTCCCTCTCCCTCTCCCTCTCACTCTCCCTCTCCCTCTCCCTCTCCCTCTCCCTCTCCCTCTCCCTCTCCCTCTCCCCCCTCCCTCTCCCTCTCCCTCTCCCTCTCCCCTCCCTCCCTCCACCTCTCCGTCTTCCTCTCCCTAAGCCTCCCCTCCTCCTCTCCCTCTCCATCTCCCTTTCCCTATCCTTCTGCCTCTCCCTCTCCCTCTCCATCTCTCTCTCACACTCCCTCTCTCTCTCACTCATTTTATTCCGTTCTTGAGCTGCCGATACAAAAAGGTTTGTTTATTCCAAAGCGTTGCGTCGTAGAAAATTCGCACTGTCTACGTGCCCCAAGCTTCGAAACTCCCTTGCAAACCGCAGAAATCCGCGGCCCGGAATAGACTGACCGTTCAGAACGCTTCACACACTCGAGGCAGCCAATCGCCGGGTAGGGTGCGCTGTATGACGTCACCCCGTTTCGTCAGACCGCTGCGGCGGTGATTCGAGCCTCGGGAAGATAGCACTCATGGTGGCGGCCAGGGTGTGACCGCGACAGGCGAGCGTGCACTGCGGCGCGACTCTGCAGACGATGATCGCCAGTCGGCACCGTTCCGCCCGGGGAACGGCACCGTCTGCGGCCGGACAGCAGCAGCACGTCTGCCAGTGAAGTGGCTGGACCTGAGGGTGAGGGTGAGGGAAGGGGCTGGACCTGAGGGTCAGGGTCAGGGTGAGGGAAGTACAGACAGCAGGACGTCTGCCAGTGAAGTGGCTGGACCTGAGGGCGAGGGTGAGGGACGTGCAGACGGCCGGACAACAGCAGGACGTCTGCCAGTGAAGTGGCTGGACCACACGGTGAGAGAAGTGCAGACGTGCACCGCTGCACGCGATTCGCCACTTTTTGAGGACTGTGCTTGCGAGACCGCTGGTTCACCTTTCGTCCATCGAGGACGACGGGCAGCTCCAGTGTCGGCGTGCTGCTGCTCTGCGCCTACGGAGCGTCCCAACGTCGTCTGCCGTCAACGTGTAAGGTCTTCCGTGGACGCAGAAGGTTGCTGTCTGCGAGAGCGATACACTGTGCAAAATACTTACAGAAACACCTGTGACTGACATGTATTCCAGGGCATTTGTCCGCTGTTATTTCAACTCGTATCCAGCACTTCAGGCTGGAAGTGTGAGTGAACACGCTTCAGGCGCACATGAGTGGAAAATTGAAGAGCAGAGCAATGGCGCCTTTTCCTGTTACAATTGGCGAGACTGAACTATACGGAATGATGGCGGGGGAAGATTATGTTACATTTCCATTTATTTGAACTCAATTTTTCGTGCTCCACGGACAGTGAAGTGGAATGATGTTTATTTTTCAACTTGGTATTCAAGTGCAGAACTTGGGGAACCTGTCCACTACTTGAGAGCTACTGCCGGGTGCCTGGCCCTCGCACACCTCCCTGACTGCGCCTCTGTTTTTATATCAATGACAGCACCATAGAAGGAAGTTTGAAGGCATGTTTTGCTTTTGTCGTCTAGTTTGGATCTCAGATTGCGTAGCCTGCGTGCATATGGAAATGCGAGTCTAGCCCGTCTCACGTCCCTGACCCTGCCTTTGAAAAGAAGAATGGTGAAGGAAGTGGTAGCGTTCCGAAAAGGTTCCAAATGAAGCATAGTCACCTTTATTGCCGGACGTCTAATAATGCGGATGTCGTATTACCATTATCACATTCAAACTGGCTCCCTTTCCTAATGTACTTCCTAATGTGCTTCCTAATTCCTAATGAGTCTACGTTGACAAAAGCATGTTATTTTATGATCCCTTGTCACATGTATGAATTATTATTTACCAGGATAGCATAACTAGGTTTCTCAATGTTAGAGTTATTATGTGCAAAGATCATATCCTGATATAATATACGACTTACCGTGATTTTGTTCTTCAATATCAAGCTTTCCTTTGGTTGCGACATGTGGGAACAGTTGGGTCTAGAGAATAGTCCGATATTCCATTTCTTTGTCTTCTGTACTCCCTTCTGTGACAATTTTCAACACTCTTTTTCATATAACTTTAGGTCAAGTAACGAGGATGTGCTTGCCTCCCACGAGACAATTGATCGATTATTTCTCGAGTTCTCTGGTCGCTATGTGCACCCCTGACAGATTCAGAACTCATTATTAGAGCCATCCTGCAATAGGATTAACATGCCTAGAGGCCTTCAGTCCTATGTTGATTTGCACGTGTCTTGAAACTTAACACTGTGCAACAGTACTGATCTGGTTCAACAATATTCAGTACTGATCTGGTTCAACAATATTCAGTACTGGTCTGGTGCAACACTGGTGCTTACTGGTCTGGTGCAACACTGGTCAGTACTGGGCTGGTGGAACAAAAGTCAGTACTGGGTTGGTGCAACACTGGTGCTTACTGGTCTGGTGCAACACTGGTCAGTACTGGTCTGGTGCAACACTGGTCAGTACTGGGAACTAGAAGAAGAACCTTGGGTACTTTTACGACGCATTCAACCGCTCGGTTATATGGCGTCGCCAGCCTCTCACGCCGATTGGTCGCGGGTGGACTCGGTAAATACCGTCGGTTGTGAGATTCGAACCCACAATCTTGCGATCAAGAGTCCGACGCTCTACCAACGAAGCTACCGCGGCCCCTGGTCAGTACTGGGCTGGTGTAACAATAGTCAGTACTGGGCTGTTGCAACACTGTCAACACATCACAGCTTAAAATCATACAACAAAATCAAAACAAAATAGAACACAGGAAAACAAGACGACATGACACGAGACAACACACACCCGTGCCAACAAGACACGAGACAACACACGCCCGTGCCAACAAGACACGAGACAACACACGCCCGTGCCAACAAGACACGAGACAACACACACCCGTGCCAACAAGACACGAGACAACACACGCCCGTGCCAACAAGACACGAGACAACACACACCCGTGCCAACAAGACACGATACGAGACAACACACGCCCGTGCCAAGACACGACTAGAGACAACACACGCCCATGCCAACAAGACACAATACGAGACAGCACACGCCCGTGCCAACAAGACACGACACGAGACAACTCACGCCCGTGCCAACAAGACACGATACGAGACAACACACGCCCATGCCAAAATACACGACACGAGACAACACACGCCCGTGCCAAAATACACGACACGAGACAACACACGCCCGTGCCAACAAGACACGAGACAACGCACGCTCGTGCCAAAAGACACGACTCGAGACAACACACGTCCGTGCCAACAAGACACGAGACAACACACGCCCGTGCCAACAAGACACGACTCGAGACAACACACGCCCGTGCCAACACGACACGAGACAACACACGCCCGTGCCAACATGACACGACACGGTGCGTAGAAACGCACGATGCAGGATTGCATCTGCGTGTTTACGATGAGGTTTCATTGTATCGTGTCGTGTTTCGTGTGTCGTGTTTCGTGTGTCGTGTTTCGTGTGTCGTGTGTCGTGCAAACACACGTCGTGTGCATGCACGATACAGCACGACATGACAAGAAGCAACATAGCAGCACAGCACAGCAACACAGCACAACATAACACATCATAACACAACATGGAAGGAAGCAAGACTGTAGCACAGCACAGCACAGCAACAAAGCACAGCGCTGTGCCAAAAGCACACAGCGAGGTGCCCACAGCACACAGCACACACCGCCCGCATCAGACCGCTGCGCACGTTTCTCTGTGATGACTCACCCCATCCGTCCGGTGCACCACACGTCGTGCACAGCCTGCCGGTCCGCTCACAGTGGGAGACAACAGGCGACGCGAGCAGCCGTGCAGCTGCATAGTGCACGCCAGACTACAGGTCCGCACACAGCGGGAGACAACAGGCGACGTGAGCAGCCGTACAGCTGCATAGTGCACGTCAGACTACCGGTCCGTACACAGTGGGAGACACCTCGTGCCGCCCTCGGCATCTGGCCGCCTGGTACCCGCAGCTGAAGATGCAACCGTCTGACCTCTGACTGGTGGAGGCCAGACTGTGACGTCGAAAGACACAGATCACCGTCTGACCTCTTACCGCTGTGGGTCAGACTGTGACGTCGACAGGCACGAGTCATGGACCACGATTGTGGCGGGAGCTGGTTGGCGGGGTTCGGTTGGCGGGCTTTGATAGCACGATCGGGACTTTGGTCCGGCTGGTGAGATATCGTGACGTGTCGTATCGGTGCTGCTTGAGTGTGAGGGTCTCAGCCGCTGATGTGAGGCATAAAGTGAGTGTCAGCCCCTGCTACTCGCGTGCGAGGGTTGCGGCCGCTGCTGTGGGGCACCAAGTATTTCTCAGCCGCTTCTGCTCGTCAGGGGCGGATAAAGGAAGTTGACACTGGCGGCGTATGCCTCCATCCCCCCATGGAATATAGGCGCGCTTCAGACCGGGAAATAGCGTGCCTCCGGGAAGGCTCGAGTGCACCCCCTCCTCCGCACTGTCCACGGATATTTCAGCAAATGGCGATCCCTTCCGAGGAGAATACTCGGAAAAAGTCAGTATGTTCAAGTGAACCAAATCCCCACTACGATGAAAGGATTTTCAGCCGAAGGCGTCCCTTCAGAATCTTTCGCCGTGACATCCCTCCAGACGAGTCCCTCCCCCGCATTAAAATTCCTGGATACGCCTCTGCTCCTCATGTGTGAGGGCTCAGTCACTGCTGTGGTTCACAATGTGAGTGGAGCTCCCTGCTGCTCGTGTGTGAGGGCTCAGTCACTGCTGTGGTTCACAATGTGAGTGGAGCTCCCTGCTGCTCGTGTGTTAGGGCTCAGTCACTGCTGTGGTTCACAATGTGAGTGGAGCTCCCTGCTGCTCGTGTGTTAGGGCTCAGTCACTGCTGTGGTTCACAATGTGAGTGGAGCTCCCTGCTGCTCGTGTGTTAGGGCTCAGTCACTACTGTGGGCCACATGCTTGAGCACCTATATGCTATATGCTATATGCTATCCTTGAGCACCTATATGTGTGAGTTGTGAGCTGTGGACGGTGTGAGCACCACGGTGTGAGCACCACACCGTGGTCGTGAGCTGTGGACACAATGTGAGTGGCAACTGCCGACGGTTTGGGAGGATTCTACCCCAACCCCATTCTGAGCAAATTTAGCATTGGGCCTATATGATGTGCACTAAATTGTCTGGAAAATAGACATTGCAGCCCCCTCCCATGCCACGAGCAGCAGATGTCCACCAGTGTTGCCAACCAATGCCGGAGGTGGACAGGGATGGAATGTCCACCAGTGTTGCCAACCAATGCCGGAGGTGGACAGGGATGGAATGTCCGGCAGTGTTGCCAACCAATGCCGGAGGTGGACAGGGATGGAATGTCCACCAGTGTTGCCAACCAATGCCGGAGGTGGACAGGGATGGAATGTCCGGCAGTGTTGCCAACCAATGCCGGAGGTGGACAGGGATGGAATGTCCGGCAGTGTTGCCAACCAATGCCGGAGGTGGACAGGGATGGAATGTCCGGCAGTGTTGCCAACCAAGGCCGGAGGTGGACAGGGATGGAATGTCCGGCAGTGTTGCCAACCAATGCCGGAGGTGGACAGGGATGGAATCTAGGGGGGGAAGGTCATGCCCCTCCAAGGGCAGATTTTTGCCCATATTTTGCACTAAATTGACATTTTTCCTACTGTAAGAACATTTTTCAGCTAAAAATTTCCTGAAACAGACCGAAGGAATGTTGACTAATAACTTTTCAATTCCCCGAACCAGGCTCTGGATCCGCCCCTGGAGGCGGATGCAGTAGTACTTTTCCAACCGGGGCAGGCTCCTGCAGCATGCCGGATAAAGTCGGACATTAACAACTGATCACGCAGAGAAACGTTAGCCACCGCCATGTCTACCACTGGTGTCGGCCACTGGTGAAGGCCACTGGTGTTGGCCACTGATGTTGGCCACTGGTGTCGGCCACTGGTGTTGGCCACTGGTGTCGGCCACTGGTGTTGGCCACTGGTGTCAGCCACTGGTGTCAGCCACTGGTGTCGGCCACTGGTGTTGGCCACTGGTGTCGGCCACTGGTGTTGGCCACTGGTGTCAGCCACTGGTGTCAGCCACTGGTGTCGGCCACTGGTGTTGGCCACTGGTGTCGGCCACTGGTGTTGGCCACTGGTGTCGGCCACTGGTGTCGGCCACTGGTGTTGGCCACTGGTGTTGGCCACTGGTGTTGGCCACTGGTGTTGGCCACTCGGCCACTGGTGTTGGCCACTGGTGTAGACCACTGGTGTAGACCACTCGTGTCGGTCACTCGTGTCGGCCACTCGTGTCGGTCACTCGTGTCGACCACTCGTGTCGGTCACTCGTGTCGGCCACTCGTGTCGGCCACTGGTGTCGGCCGTGCAGCTGAGCTGCTCACAGTACCCACCCCAACAGACCGGCTCAGTGACGCGACATCGGTGTCGGCCACTCGTGTCGGCCACTCGTGTCGGCTACTCGTGTCGGCCACTGGTGTCGGCCGTGCAGCTGAGCTGCTCACAGTACCCACCCCAACAGACCGGCTCAGTGACGCGACATCGGTGCACGTGTCTGGTGAGTGGCGGCCTCGAACACCGCACCGGCGCGTGCCTCCGCCTGACAATGAGCCTTGGCAATGAGTCCCCGGAGACCAACGACGGGTAGTGTGTTGAGCGGACCGCACACCACGATGGCGTTCAATGTCACCATGGGCTCGATGGGGGGGGGGGGGTCGATGGTTGGGAATTGCATGCTTTGTTCGCACGTTACGACGGACTGGCACGCCTGGACGTGGCTCCAGTGCGGTGAGGACGTCGACGTCAATCCTGGACGTGGCTCCAGTGCAGTGAGGACGTCGACGTCAATCCTGGACATGGCTTCAGTGCAGTGAGGACGTCGACGTTAATCCTGGACATGGCTACAGTGCAGTGAGGACGTCGACGTCAATCCTGGACATGGCTTCAGTGCAGTGAGGACGTCGACGTTAATCCTGGACATGGCTACAATGCAGTGAGGACGTCGTCGTCAATCCTGGATATGGCTCCAGTGCAGTGAGGACGCCGACGTTGATCCTGGACATGGCTGCAGTGCAGTGAGGACGTCGACGTCGATCCTGGACATGGCTCCGGTGAGGACGTCGACGACGATTGGCCAGTGGTCGAGATCGACGCCGTTAATGTCGTCGGTGACCTGGGCTAAGTGCACCGTGTGGTGTTGCGCAGTTTGCTCACCTGCAAGTTGGCAAGGACCTGGCAGGATTTCCCGGGAATGTTGGTAACTAGACGCAGAGATGATGACAGATGAAGTGACTGACAGCTACCGACGCCACCATCCACAGCAGGTACTGCATGATGTTGTGTTGAACCGCAACGCCCATCCACACATGGTGCACATTGGACCAGATTGGGCCACGTTAGACCTACATGTAATCAAACACTAAATGTGGAGTCGCGGTAGCTCAGCCGGTAGGGCGCTGGAATCCTGATCACAAGGTCATGGGCTCGAACCCTACAACCGACGTGATTGCCGAATCCACCCGAGACCAATCGGAGTGGGAGGTTCGCAACGCGGATGACCTATCAGCTGAAAGAGTAGAAAGTATCTCAAACACGATGAATAAATGTGCATAGTGGTGTTTATATGTGCATAATGGTGCATACATGTGCATAGTGGTGCATACATGTGCACAATGATGCATGTATGTGCATAATTGTGCATATATGTACATAGTGGTGCATATATGTGCAAATGGTGTTTATATGTGCATGGTGGTGCACATATATGCGTAGTGGTGCATATATGTACACAGTGGTGCATATATGTGCATACTAGTGCAAATGTGCGAATACTGGTGCACATATGTGCATAATGGTGCATATATGTTCTTAGTGGTGCACGTATGCCCATTGTGGTGCATATATGTACATTACGGTGCATAGATGTGTATTGTGGTGCATATCTGTACATTGTGGTGCATATATGTGTACTGTGGTGCATATATGTGCATTACGGTGCATATATGTGCATTGTGGTGCACATATTCCCATTGTGGTGCAATTTTGTGTGTGAATTGTGTGATATATGTGAATATGTGGTGCATATATGTGCATTACGGTGCTTATATGTGCATTGTGCTACAAATGTGTGCATTGTGCTACACATGTGTGCATAGTAGGCAAGCGGCTTGCAAGAGAACACTGGCGGCCATACCACGTCCGGACAACTAATGCCCTTGATTTGTTCGTCATTATTAATTGTCGCACCACGAACGAGATCAGAAATCCAGCAGCTCGTGAGCCACGAACTCACAGCGCTTTGAGATCACGCCGTCATACGTCCGCGCCACCACTGATCTTCCTGCGTGTAGCCACCCCTACCCATCTGGGGACCACATCAGCGCAGGGATGTAGCCACTCCTGCCCATCTGGGGACCACATCAGCGCAGGGATGTAGCTACTCCTACCCATCTGGGGACCACATCAGCGCAGGGATGCAGCCACTCCTACCCATCCGGGGACCATTGATAATTCAATGGCGCGACCAATTGGTGCACAGTGGCTCGCTGTCGCTCCCAGCGGCCACTGCCACCTCAGCTCGCGGTCTCAGCTGTGTTTCAGCATTCGACTGAAAATGTCGACGTGGCGGAGGGTGCTTTCCAACATCCCGTAGGGTCGCTGTTCCAGTCAGAGGAGCAGTCAGAGTCAGGTCAGTGAAGACGCGTCTCTCCAGTTAGAGGAGGCGCCGCCGAGAAGTGGTGGTGGGGGAGGGGGACTAGACTGTTCGTTCTCCCTCCCCAAGTTAACTCTGCCCATGACCTAGGGTCTTCTTGGCTATCTATGTTCCTCTGGATGCCTGCGCCTCTGTATGCCTGCGCCTCTGGATGCCTACGCCTATGATCTAGCTCAAGATTAGATGAAGTTACTCTTTCAGACGGAGTGAGGTAGCGAGCGAAGCGCTCCAAGGAACGCAATCTTACAGACGAGAGCGTTTGAACATCGGTCTTGCTTGTTTGCATGGGTTTCAAATATTTCGCTTTATACATGGCGCTGATTATTTAAACCTACATATCCAAAGAATTGCCATAAAATGATGCCTTCGCTAGGCTATCGTATAATGCAACACAATTTCCAGCTACTGAGATATAAGGACATATATTCAAAATGTTGAGGCATCGAGAACTGATTTGATCGGTTAGAACCAACATGACATGTGCGTATCATTGAAAAAGAACACAAGTGAGAAAGTTAATCCAGGATGAATGATCGCCTCAAATCAGACAAAAATAACCCCAGCCAAACAACACCAGCCAAACAACCCCAGCCAAACAACCCCAGCCAAACACCCCAGCCAAACAACCCCAGCCAAACAACCCCAGCCAAACAACCCCAGCCAAACAACCACATCCAAACAACCCCAGCCAAACAACCCCAGCCAAACAACCACATCCAAACAACCCCAGCCAAACAACCACAGCCAAACAACCCCAGCCAAACAACCACAGCCAAACAACCCCAGCCAAACAACCCCAGCCAAACAACCACATCCAAACAACCACATCCAAACAACCCCAGCCAAACAACCCCAGCCAAACAACCCCAGCCAAACAACCCCATCCAAACAACCCCAGCCAAACAACCACATCCAAACAACCACAGCCAGACAACCCCAGCCAAATAACCCCAGCCAAACAACCACAGCCAAACAACCCCATCCAAACAACCCCAGCCAAACAACCACATCCAAACAACCCCAGCCAAACAACCCCAGCCAAACAACCCCAGCCAAACAACCACATCCAAACAACCCCAGCCAAACAACCCCAGCCAAACAACCACAGCCAAACAACCCCAGCCAAACAACCCCAGCCAAACAACCACAGCCAAACAACCCCAGCCAAACAACCCCAGCCAAACAACCCCAGCCAAACAACCCCAGCCAAACAACCACAGCCAAACAACCCCAGCCAAACAACCCCAGCCAAACAACCCCAGCCAAACAACCGCAGCCAAACAACCCCAGCCAAACAATCCCAGCCAAACAACCCCAGCTAAACAACCCCAGCCAAACAACCCCAGCCAAACAACCCCAGCCATACAACCCCAGCCAAACAACCATAGCCAAACAACCTCAGCCAAACAACCCCAGCCATACAACCCCAGCCAAACAACCATAGCCAAACAACCCCAGCCACTGGACTTGGATCAACTGAAGACAATCGGCGCCTCCGCCTAGCTAGCGGCAAGACAGCCATGTGACATGGCTGGCAAGAACAGCGCCTCTCTGACCTCCAGGCAGACAGAACCAGCAATCGGACAAACAAAGCTCGCGACTCTCAACCACGATCGTCGGCATGCTGTTTTGCATGGGATTACTGGTAGCTCCGATTGGTAAATAGCTTGTTGTGAACCAGGCAATCAAAATAACGGTGATCACTAAAAAGGAGAAATATATTTAAAATTAAAGAAAATTCTAGGAATTATAAGGTGGGATCACCTCGCATATATTGTGTGACGCACACGCATTGCCAGCAGAATTGCTGCGGACTAAATTCTACCAGAAACTACTACTGCTCTATCGAGTCCAACTACCTGCATGCTGTATGCCAACTTCCATTTTCCACAATGTGAGGAGTCATCGGTCCTTGCCTAAATGTTTTCCCCGGTTGCACCCTCGTTCCGTTGTTGCCAAACATGTATTCAGCGCCGCTGCTTGCACAGCTGTGGCCGCATTAAACACAACACACCGTCCGTTACCAGCCATGCCGGCTCAACGCAAGCTGGGAGGCTCGGTGAAAACTCGGCTTCATACAAACGCACGTCATGGCCGCTTCTGCGCGTCCTTGGAACTGTGACAGACGTGATGACTTTCAGGGTCAAAGGTCGCCCGCCGGGATCGCTGACTCCTGCCCAGACAGCTTCTCTGATTGGCCTTCAAACGGCGCGCAGAAGAAAACAAACACATCAGCCATTCACGTGAGCCGTGGTAAACACAGCGTGGTGTGCGTTACGACACGAGCCGACGATGCGCAACATTAAGCACCCGATCGAAAACCCCGAACAAAAGCACAGGTCACGACCTGCAGCGCAGCGTGCTGTCCAGTGCTGGAGCGGAACGCCTGTGATCACGACTGCACATAACGAGCCCATCTCAATGTGTATTTCCGTCGTGTAGCTGCCGGCACTGAGTGCTCGCACACACGCATGTTTGCCGTGCGTGCATGCGTGCCTTGATGGTTACTCACTGATACAACCAAAAGCACGACTTTCTCTATGCTAGCGAAATTTAGCGCTCCGGTTAGCAGTGTGATATCAAACCAGAGTTTGCAAGATTCCAACACCAAGCCGATTGTGCCGAAGCTCAGTTCACTAATCATTACCTGCGTACGACTGGGGGAGGTAGAGGGGGCGGGGGTAGCGACGTGTGATTGAACACCGGACATGCTGCACGCAGCATTATATATTTAGCTTCTTTTGAAGCATCGCCCCGGTGCGGATTGAGCACAGCGGACTAAGCTGTGCATCAAGGCTCACTCATGATAGGCCCATGTAGCATGCTGAGAACATTTCAGGCTACCTGAATTACAGGACTTTGGATCGGATCCGGAGATGCATGGAACTTGAATGTTGAACATAAGGATATATGGAAGACTATTTAGTTACGGACAATCAGGGGCGCAGCCAGGATTTCCCTACGGGGAGTCCAGCCACCGAAAATGGCATGAAATAGCAATCATAATAGCAATCCTTCCACACGCGAAGCAAGCTGATTTTTTTGCTCGAGTAGTGAGAAACTCAAAATGTATTGCCTTCTATTATGACGCATGACGTGTGGCGTGCATATTTTGGCCCGTGACGTTCTATAAATAATATAACGCATGATATGCTGTGTACACATTATGGCGTATGACGTCTTATGCACACGCTATGACGCATGATGTGTTGTGTGCACATCATGACTCATGACGTGTTGTGTACACATTATGACGAATGACGTGTCGTGTACACATTATGACGAATGACGTCTGGTGTACACATTATGACGAATGACGTGTGGTGTACACATTATGACGTATAACGTATGGTGTACACATTATGACTAATGACTTGTACACATTATGACACCTGTGGTGTCCATATTATGACGCATGACATGCTGTGTACATATTATGATACATGGCGTGTTGTATGCACATTATGACACATGGCGTGTTGTGTACACATCATGATGCATGGCGTGTTCCGTACACATTATGACAGGTGTGGTGTCCATATTATGACGCATGACGTGTTATGTAAACGTTATGACACATGGCGTGTGGTGTACACATTATGGCGCATGACGTGTCGTGTACAAACTATGACGCATGACGTGTTGTGTACATATTACAAGGCATGACGTGCTGTGTAACTGTTTGATGCATGACGTGTTGCGTAAATGTTATGACGCATGACGTGTTGTGTACACATTATGACGAATGGCCTGTTGTGTAAATATTATGACACAGGACGTGTTGTGTTATTATGATGACGCATTACGTGATGTGTACACATTTTGACGAATGACGTGTTGTGTGAATATTATAACGAATGACGTGATGTAAACAAATTATGACGCATGCCTTGTTCCGCACATATTATGACGCATGGCGTATTGTGTTAATATGATGTGGCATGACGTGTTGTGCACACATTATGACGCATGATGTGTTGTGCACATGTTATAATGCATGACGTGTTGTGCACACATTATGACGAATGACGTGTTGTATACACATTATGACGAATGACGTGTTGTGTACACATTTTGACGAATAGCGTGTTGTTGCACATTGTGACGAATTGCGTGTTGCGTAAATGTTATGACACATGACTTGTTGTGTTATTATGATGACGCATGACATGATGTGCACATTTTATCACGCATGGCGTGTTGTGTACAGATTATGACAAATGGCGTGTTGTGTCAATATTATGACACATGACGTATTGTGTTAATATTATAACGAATGACGTGATGTAAACAAATTATGACGCATGCCTTGTTCAGCACATATTATGACGCATGGCGTATTGCGTTATTATGATGTGGCATAACGTGTTTTGCGCACATTATGACACATGACGTGTTGTGCACATGTTATGATGCATGGCATGTTGTGTAAATATTATGACACATGACGTGTTGAGTACATATTATAACGCATGACGTGTTGTGTACACATTATAGCGCATGACGTGTTGTGTAAATGTTATAAGGTATGGTGTGTTATGTACACATTATGACGCATGACGTGTTTTGTACACATTGTGACGCATGACGTGTTGTGTAAATATTATGACACATGACGTGTGGTGTGAATATTATTGCAAATGACGTGTTGTGTACACATTAGGACACATGACATGTTGTGTAAATATTATGACACATGACGTGTTATGTAAATACTATGACCCATGACATGTTGTGTACACATTGCGACGCATGACTTGTTGCGCACATATTATGTAGCATGACATGCTGTGTACACATTATGACGTATAACGTGTTGTGTTAATATGATGTGGCATGACTTGTTGTGCACATATTATGACGCATGACATGTTGTGTACACATTATGACGCATGGCGAGTTGTGTTAATATGATGTCTCATGACGTGTTGTGTACACATTATGACACATCGCGTGCTGTGTAAATATTATAATACATGGCATGTTGTGTACGCATCATGATGAATGACGTGCCATGTAAATGTTTTCACGCATGACGTGTGATGTACATATGCCAAATATGCATTGTGGTAGGGTCGGCTCACAGCTTTTCGTGACCGCTGTTGCACTGTGCAGTGTGATGACAGCAGGCCGGTCGCTGTACATGTGCCAAGGGCCTACGCATGCGTAAATACCGATGGGTTTGTCTTATTTGTCAGACTGCCTGGCTAAGGTATTGAATATATCAGGCAATGGGCAAGTGACAAGTGACAATGGCCAGACAAAACCCGTACACCGAGTTCGATGCGTTTCGTATGGGTGTGTGTGTTGGTGTCTCAAGGCATGTATCATCATCATGGCACCTGCTATTCTCGGGAATGCCTATTGACGATTACATATATACATTAAGTGAAATGAACGAAAATGAATGTTTAGTTTCATTAAATGAATGTCAAACAGGCGAAGAGACCGCTGCGGCCCTGTCATGACCTGACACAGACGCTAGCACACCGTCAGACAACTGTGTGAGCCGCTCGCTATTGTCGGCCCTGACATGACCTGACACAGACGCTAGCACACCGTCAGACAACTGTGTGAGCCGCTCGCTATTGTCGGCCCTGACATGACCTGACACAGACGCTAGCACACTGTCAGACAACTATGTGAGCCGCTCGCTATTGTCGGCCCTGACATGACCTGACACAGACGCTAGCACATCGTCAGACAACTGTGTGAGCCGTTCGCTATTGTTCGCACCGCCATACACCAAACAGCCATACTTGGCTGACCTCAATCCCTCTTGATGTGCTAACATTGCAACAGAGGAGGGCTTAGCTCAGGTTTACCGCAGTGTTGCCGTGTTTGGCAGCGTCACCGGATATCTACTATTGGCGTCGCAAGTAGCTTGACAGTCTAGCTGGGCGGCTCGGTACCTGAATATCCTGCATGGGTGCCCTGCTTCCCACCACACCTATGCAGGTTATTCAGGTGCCAGGACGCTCAGCCTGAGTGACATGCTGGTTGTGACGGCAAATATACATGCCATGGCAATAAACCTGCAAAACATCATATGGTCCATTCCACAGACGGGCCATACTGACGTCAGCATGACGTCATCGAATGACGTCACACAACAGTGCGACCTGGTCATCACGGCCGAAGGGGGCGGTCCGGAGACAGCCGTGATGTCGTCGGCTGCCAGGGAGCGGCGAAAGGATGCGGCCGACTGCGCACCTGAGCGAAGCTGCCTCTTCTGCTGTGGTGAGCACTGGTGTCTGTGTCTCCGTGCGTCTCTCTGTCTCTCTCTCTCTCTCTCTCTCTCTCTCTCTCTCTCTCTCTCTCTCTCTCTCTCTCTCTCTCTCTCTCTCTCTCTCTCTCTCTCTCTCTCTCTCTCTCTCTCTCTCTCTCTCTCTCTCTCTCTCTCTCTCTCTCTCTCTCTCTCTCTCTCTCTCTCTTTCTCTTTCTCTTTTTCTACGTCCCTCAGCCGCTGTCACTGTCGCTGTCCCTGTCGCTGTCCGTATCCCTGTCTCTGCCTCTGCTATGTGTTTGTCTCCGATCGCTGGGACCAGTGAGCCGGACGATCCGACAACAGGGTTCGGCGTCCTGGCTTCTTGTTTTTTCCTCTTGATCTTCTCTGTGTGTTTTATCTGCCTTCTATTTTGGTCGCACCAGCCGAGTCCAGCCGCCATCTGGGTCAGCGGCCTGTTTCCCGCAGCTTCGCACGCAGCTCCGTCTCTCCCTCTCGATGCCACATCCGTTGACCTAGCCTGTAATCTTGATTCAGTGTGACCTGTGACCTGGCCTGTGACCCCTGATTGCGTTCGACAGGTGGCCGGATGAGCCGACAGCAGTGTCTGGTGTTCTGGCTCTCGGGCGTCGTCAACTTCGGCGTGACGGCCAGTGTGGCCACAATGGCACCATTCTTTCCACAGAAGGTAGGCATGATATTAAGATATATATACATATATATATATATATATATATATATATATATATATATATATATATATATATATATATAGTTATGGGTGTTTATGTACTTATATACCATGTAGAAAAGGAGTTCGATATATAGTTAGTAAAATACCATAAAAACCATCAAAAGCAGATAATAACAATACTTCAACATGCTTGAAAAGGCTAATCAAAGTCAAAGTCATTTATTAAGGCACTGCCACATTGTGGAACTTACGAAATACCTAGTCAATTGATCACATTCCTGCCATCACGTTAGATAAAATTGTAAAAGATAAAGGATAAATCACATTACAATTTAAGGACGGTGCAGCTTCGTAAAAATACCGGCTAGAAATTCATTCAGTTGCTCATGACATCCAATACAGACAAGCATTGCGACTCTGGTATGGTTCTTCACGCAGATCACCTAGCTACCTAGTTGTATGGTTGAGGCTGATAGCACGCACGAAGGTAGCACGGCTAATTGTGTCGCGTGCTTGACCGGGAAGCGCATTCCACTGGAGAGTGGAGCGGTAGGAGAAGCCACGCTGGGTGGCTGCTAACCTACATCGTTGCAGGTGAAGTGCCCCAGCATCAGTAGCACGAGTGCTTCTCTCCGACACAGCCGAGCGTTCAACAAACATTTCCCTGATGGCAGACGGGCAGTTCGCGCCGTGTATCGCTTTGTGTGCGTTGCACAGGTCACGGTGTCGCACCATCTCCTCAATCCTATCCCAGCCCAATTCGCGCAGAGAGGACGAGATGTGGTCGCGCTTCCGTCTTCCAGTGACCAGCCTAGCCGCGAAGTTTATGCACTTCTGCACTCGCTTCATGCGGCACGCATCTGCCCCACCCCATACGGAAAGGCAGTAAAGGATATGGGGGAACACATGGACTTGGACGAGGAGCTTCAGGACTTCAGGGGTGAAGTGCTGCCGGAATTTGAAGAGGGACACGATGATGGCGGTGCACTTCCGGATGATGGAGGATATGTGCTTCTCCCACGTCAGCTGCTGGTCGAGGAATACTCCGAGCACTTTCACTGTTGGGGCCGGGTGGATAGATTTTTCCGAGATCATGATGTGAAAACCTGAAGCTTTTTTGAGAGAGGATCTGGTGCCAAGAATGGTGAAGCAGGTCTTGTCCGGGTTCATTTTTAGACTATTGGACTGGAACCATTTTTGGAGTGCATGGAGAGATTCCTCGACCCGCAACCGAAGGTGGGAGAGGCTGACGACGTCAGGAGCAGAGTGGTCTAGGAGGTCGGTGTCGTCAGCGTAGGCCACAAGGCGACCGTGAGGAAGGAAGGAGGACAGATCATTGATGAAGAGGAGGAACAGGATCGGCCCAACGATAGACCCCTGAGGGACACCGTGGGTCAGGAGGAGTGTGGAGGAGCCGCCCGAGACCATCTGCTTCCGATCAGAGAGGTAGCTTTTGAACCACGGGGACGGGATGCCGTACCACCCCAGCTTACTCAGGAGAACGCCATGGTCAACGCTGTCGAAGGCCTTACTTAAGTCAATCGTCGTTAACGACGCGACGTGACCGATGTCGATGGCCCTAGAGATCCATTCGACAGCGTCGAGCAGGGCGTCCTCCGTCGAATGACCTGGGCGGTAGGCGTACTGAAACGGGGACAGAATATTGTTCGACAACAGATAAGCCACAAGTTGGGAGCAAACGACTTTTTCCGTGATTTTGCAGAAAACAGAGAGATTCGAGATAGGCCGAAAGTTGTTCACATCATCTCGAGCTAATCCTTTACTCGAGAATGCATATCAACTTTGGATCACCTATATCCTTTAGAATAGTGAATGTGACAATGTGGGTTCACCGTGCTGCAGGACTCCTGTCGGATGTGGACTCCCCGCACGGCGAGTGTTATGCACGATAGGGGCAGAGGCGGACCCAGGAATTCTCATCGGGGGCGGAGGGGGCACGTTTCCTCGGAGAGGCGACTTCGGCGGAAGAGGTTCATCTATCGTGGCGAGATGTACTAGAGCATAACGAAGGGGGAGTTTTCGTCCTATTGGGGTGCTTTTTCCAATAAACAAGCATTTTTGGATGACAAAATACTTCGTTCAGCGGGGGAGGGGTGGTGCACTCGAACCTTCCTGAAGGGTGTCACCTTTCCACGGTAGGGTGGGGGTGGGGGGAAGATGTCCCCAGTGTCTCTCCCAGTATCCGCCCCGTGATGGGGGAGGGGTGAACCTAGCCTCTCGAACTAGCTTTCGTCACCAAGTTCGTGGTCAATCCCCGATTTATCGTGCACCATCGTCGCCTCTGATAATATTCCTTACCATATCCTTGTCAAAAACTCCTTTTCCCTACTTGAATCCTTGCCAACAGAAATGTTTATTCCTTTGCGCATAGCATGGTGTTGAGATACTTGACTTGAAGTGCGTGTAGTTGATTAGTGTAGTTTATTTCGAAGTGGCACTTAAACGGTTTTCTAAATACATTCACACAGATAATTTATGTGCATCCAGTGATATGCTATAAATTGCACAGACTGACCTTACCTGCCACTGGCAATTAAACCTATTGGTGCTTTCTCGATAACGTCGCCTAAGCTAAACTGAGCAAAGTGGCTTTGCCCAAGGTTTTATTACTCTGCCAATACCGACAATTTGCGTGTGTGAATTACACGCACGAACCGACATGTTTTGCGGACTACGGCCGACTAGCCGATGAACCCGTGTGACATGACATCACCAGGCCATGGCCCACGATCATAATGGGGATAGTGATAAGGAAACAATGCCCGTGTGCGGCAGGCGAACAGCAAGGGAATGTCGACCACCACGGCCGCGCTGGTCTTCTCCGTCTATTCAGTGGCTGCTCTGCTGACGTCACCATTCATGACCCGACTGGTGAGTCCACAAACGCGCCGACTTACACCGCCCTCCTGGGTCGACTTACACCGCCTTTCTGTGTCGACTTACAACGCCCTCCTGGGTCGACTTACACCGCCCTGCTGTGTCTGGCTACACCACTCTTATGTGTCGACTTACACCGCCATCCTGGGTCGACTTACACCGCCTTTCTGTGTCGACTTACACCGCCCTCCTGTGTCGATTACACTGCTATCCTGTGTCGACTTACACCGCTATTATGTGTCGACATACACCGCTCTCCGGCACTGACTTGCACAGCTCTTCTGTGTCTGCCTACACCACTCTTCTGTATCGACTTACACCGCCCTCCTGTGTCGATTTACACCGCTCTCCTGTTGCGCTTCCCGTATATTGCCAAAAGGGAAGTGTTCTTGGCAATACTAGTGACTTGTTTCATGTATATTGTTATGCTATGTAGTTTCAAGGTCATGTTAGGTCACCGAGGTCAAGTCAGGTCAAGTACATGACAGGTTAATGTTACCAAACTTGGTCAACTGGAATGTTGTCATAAATACAAATGACTGTCATGCGATTGATGTCACTTGGTATGTTACTCCCTACACATCCCGAAAACTACTGTTTGTCATTGTGTACCTAAGCGTTTCCATATTTCATTCATGTACATCACTCCTTTCTTCGCGAAGCCGATTGCGCCGAGCCGCCCGATGGAGCAGTTGGGCCGGCGACCAGGTTCCGGGAATTGGAACAGATAACTGACCTAATAAAGTGCTGCTATATAGGTGACCTGAGGTCAAATTCCGGGTCTAGAATCTATATTGCATAATTAGTAATGTCCAAAACATCATTGATGCTCATTTTGGAGCAGTTAAACACAATCACAGCGATCGATAACAATGACAAGCCAAGCCACGCAAAGCAAGATTTTGGTTAACATATGTGACCTCATTTGACCTTGAAGATATCGATCTAAGATAATGAAATTCACACACAATAGAGGTCACTATCGTATACATCCACCCTGAGAATTTCGTTACTCCAGCTTTAATAGGAGCCTAGATCTTATGGGGGCGGATTCCGCCCCCCCCCCCCTCCAGAGCGCGTACTTTTCAGAGGCCCTCTAGAGCGTGTGTTAAATACTATGGAAAAGATAAGTGAATCTCCGCACTTATGCACGCCAACATTAGTTGAGTTCCCTTGCCGGGGGTCATGCATGGCAAGCAACATAACGCCGAAAACAATTGCCAGTATTTTCCGAGCATTATTGAGGCGGCTCTGTACTTGGAGCCTGGCTGAGTTTCGATCCAGGGACATGTGGATGACCGGCGCATGGCCAACAGGTGCCGTACATTGGCCCCAAGAACGTTTTCCTGGCCGGCTCCCTGTTGGTGGGATCTGGTAACATCGCCTTCGGGTAAGGTAATATTATCTTTATGTGACGTTGTCTCAATGGCGTGGAAATGCAGTATTAATGCCACCCGAATACTCTGAAGCATGTTCTCGCGATGCCCCTCGTGGCATGGTCCATTATGGTCCTGACATGGTACATGGCAAGGTCCTGATATAACATGTACATTGCAATGACACATGGTCTTAGTTGAACGCTGCGGATTCGCACACACCATGCTACCATGTTACCATGTTACCATGTCGCCAGTGACGTGCTTCACCAATTGATACCCCTGATTTTGTCGGGACGTGTTGATAGAGGATGATGTAAACTTACCCTGAACGACGCTGTCTTACAGCTCCATAAGTCTCCCTGAAGTTGTGGTAGCACAGTTTGTGTGTCCTTGTGTCGTAGTAAAACTCTGAACGTTCCCTTGCACACACATCAATTTTTGGTAGCTGAAAAATGCCACCGAGCATCCGTCGTGCACGCCTTCAGTCAAAGCACAAGCAAACATAACGACACCGAACTGCAAGGAGGCGAAGTATCATGGCCTCCCGCTTCCAGCCTAGAACATGACTTCCCCTCATCACCGCTTGCTCGCATAATAATCTTATAAGCCTGAAAATCCGTGCAATCGTACACTAGTGTCCTCTGTTTTGCAGGCTTGGTAGAGAAGCCGCGGCTTCTCCAACAAACTCTCTAGCGCGACCCGCCCTGTTCCGTGGCCCATGGTCCATGGTCCGTGGTCCGTGGTCCCTGGTCCCTGGTCCGTGGCCCGAGGTCCGTG
Organism: Ashinkailepas kermadecensis; assembly: GCA_034440615.1. Taxonomy (NCBI): domain Eukaryota; kingdom Metazoa; phylum Arthropoda; class Thecostraca; family Neolepadidae; genus Ashinkailepas; species Ashinkailepas kermadecensis. Next base: position 128,191 of record JAOTOM010003292.1, read on the forward strand.
GTCCCTGGTCCGTGAACCGTGACCCGTGGTCCGTAGCCTATGGTCCATGTTCCGTGGTCCGTGATCAGTGGTACATGGTCCGTGGTCCGTGATCCCTTGTCCATGGTCCGTGGTCCGTGGTCCGTGGTCCGTGTTCAGTGGTCCGTGGTCCGTGGTCCGTAGTCCGCGGTCCCTGGTCCGTGGCCCATGGTTGATGTGCCGTGGTCCGTGTTCAGTGGTCCGTGGTCCGTGGTCCATGGTCCATGGTCCGTGGTCCGTGGTCCGTGGTCCGTGGTCCGTGGTCCGTGGTCCGTGGTCCGTGGTCCGTGGTCCGTGGTCCGTGGTCCGTGGTCCGTGGTCCGTGGTCCGTGGTCCGTGGTCCGTGGTCCCTGGTTGGTGATCAGTAGTCGGATCAGTTGGTGTCCGGTCCGTTGACAAGCCCGTGACGCTCGCTGCCCTTGCAGCTGTGCCGGTGGAGTCCGTCTGGCAACAGCACTGGCCGTCAGCTGGTGAACTTGAGACCTTTACAGCTGAGTGTTCGGCAGGTCATTGGAGTATGTCGAGGACCTGCACCTCTTCACCGTGTACTGCTTCGTCATCCGAGTGCTGATGGGTACCGGGTCGGCAGCCAACATTACCGCCACCTACACCTACGTGTCGGCGGTGTTCCCAGGTGAGGCGACACTAGCGCCACCTACACATACGTGTCGGCGGTGTTGCCAGGTGAGGAAAACCTAGCTCCACCTACACCCGCGTTTCCAGGTAAGGTGACCCTAACGCCACCTTCACCCGGATGTCGGCCGTCTTCCCAGGTGAGGCGATCCAGGCGCCGCCTTCGCCTGAGCGCCACCGAGTGTAGAAGTGTTCGCGCTTCCTTCGTCAGGTGAGGCGACGCTAGCGCCACCTACATATCCGAGTCAGCGTTGTTTCCGGGTGGGGAACTGCTAGCGCCATCTGAGCATCCCTGCTCAGGATGTAGTCGTGTAAGGCGACGCTGGCCACATTTCCCCCCGAGTACAGATGTTATCGTGTGAGGAGCACTCACGTCACGCACATTCACATCCCGGTGCTGGCCTCGTGCGACGTGACGATGCCATTACCTGCAAATGAGGCGACGGTGGCGCCATTACACATGTACCACGGGCCGAGGTGCAACAGTGGTGCTGCAAAGACGACAGTGTGTGTATGTGCCGTGAGTAAATTCAGGAACGGTGGGCTCTTTGTACCGCGGCCCTCCAACACTTCATGCTGCCAACCAGCCACCTAATGGGGACTGGTCGCAATAATTTTCGGCGAAAAACGTCATTATCGCAGCCGCAGCCTCGTCTTGAATCCACAACGCTCAGCTTGCGGCGTACACTATGGCCGTCCGACCAGGACGAGGGTGTGGCGTGATGACGTGACGTGACGTGACGTGACGTTTCAGATAGCATCTCCGTGACGGTCGGCATGTTGGAGGTGTTCACTGCGCTGGGAATGTGCGCCGGACCCGGACTGGGAGGCCTGCTGTTCGCTGTGAGTGCCTGCTGTCACCGGTGTCACTGGTGTCACTGGTGTCACTGGGAGGGTGTGCCGGACCCGGACTGGCAGGCCTGCTGTTCGCTGTGAGTGTCCTGCTGTCACCGGTGTCACTGGTGTCACTTGTGTCACTGGTGTCACTGGTGTAATTGGTGTCACTGGTGTCACTGGTGTAATTGGTGTAACTGGTGTCACTGGGAGGGTGCGCCGGACCCTGCCTGGGAGGCATGCTGTTTGCTGTGAGTGTCCTGCTGTCACCGGTGTCACTCTGGTGTCACTGGTGTCACTGGGAGGATGCGCCGGACCCTGCCTGAGAGGTCTGCTGTTTGCTGTGAGTGTCCTGCTGTCACTGGTGTCACTGGTGTCACTGGCGTCACTGGTGTCACTGGTGTCACTGGTGTCACTGGTGTCACTGGGAGGGTGCGTCGGACCCTGCCTGGGATGCCTGCTGTTTGCTGTGAGTGTCCTGCTGTCACCGGTGTTACTGGACCCCTACCAGCTGTCACTGGTGTTACTGGGACCGCCTACCAGCCGTCACTGGAATTCAGTGTTTCGTAGTGTGGAGGGCAGCAGGCGAAGACGTAGGAAAACTTGATGACGTCGAAACAAGTTGACAATATGATAGGGAAAATTGCGGGCAAAAGATAACATTGGCAGCTGAACACCTTCTCTGCTGGCAACATTGTGATAGCCAGGAATCGAGAATGGTGAAGAGATTAGCAGTTACTGCAGTTTAATTTTGTGGAGTGTGATAACAATAAATTCAGAAGGTGAAAATTTTGTACGCAGGAGGTAAAAACAAGTCCCTGATGGCGTCAATTTCCACTCAAGTTTCGAATTGTCACGACAATGACCTACCTACTCACTGGTCGTTAACTGCCGTGCTTCTGGGCGTGTCCACGCAATGACGGATTCCCACACACACACGCACACACACACACGAACACACACACACACGAACACACACACACACGTACACCCAAACACACACACACACACGTACACCCACACACACACACACACACTTAAATACACCTACACACACACATACCTACACACTTGCACACACATCTAAATACACATACACATACACATACCTACACACTTGCACACACACCTTGTCGTTTTCTGATTTTTCACACACCTTGTCATGTAGCCTTGTCTTTTCTTATTTTAGCGATATCCAATTTCTTGTTTTTCGTTTCATGTAAATGATATTTAGCTTCTGCCCTTCGCAAGGTTGCAAGACATAACGTAAAAATATCGATAACCCGTATCTCCCTTACCCAGATCAACCTACGACTCGCAGAATTGGATTCTGCGCGTCTTAGGTAGATCCATCATACTGCGAGATGCCATGGTGTTACAATGGTGTTATAAAGTCATAAAGTCATACAGTATTAAGGCTTACTAAGAGCCACAGAGGCCCATCTGGGTTAAGCCTATCTAGAAAAGGTACTAGAAATGTACATACTCCCACCCCAATCAATCCCTTATCCCAAGTTCCTAGGAAGCTATATATCCCAGCCTATCTAACACCACTCACTTGCTACCGCCTAACACCCTCAATAATCACAAGCTCCTCCCATCATACCCATCGTGCCACCATAGACAATCTCATCAGCATCACATCCCGAAGGAAGGTGCCGAATCCACTGCTAGGCACATCCCACAGAATTTCATAAAGCGTTCAGACTTAATAAGAGACTCACTTGCTGTTGCATATTACACTCAACAATTACAAACTCCTCCCATCATACCCATTGTGGTACCATAGACAATCTCATCAGTATCACATCCCGAAGGAAGATGCTGAATCCACTGCTAGGTACACCCTATATAAAGTTATAAAGCATTTAGACTTAATAAGAGACTCACTTGCTATTTCATAACACACTCAACAATTACAAACTCCTCCCAACTCCCACTCCTCCCTGTCCATCAACCTTCCCTGGAATACAGAAAAACAATCCCCCTATTCTTATAATGATTGTCTATGCCGTTTTTAAAGATGTTCAGTGTGTTGCTACTGACAATGGTTCCTGGCAGCTGGTTCCAGTGTTCTACTACCCTGTTGGTGAAGAAAGACTGTCTTAACCTTGTCCTGCTGTGATTAACTTTAATTTTGAATTGATGACCTCTAATTGCATCATTTCTGTTAAATTCAAACATTTCCCTGAGATATCCCTGTTCCTGACCATGAACAAATTTAAAAACCTCGATGAGATCTCCTCTCAGCCTTCTATATCTAAGTGAAAACATGTTCAATTTCTTCAGTCTTTCCTCATATTCCAGGTTGCCTATACCATTAACCATTTTTGTTGCCCTCTTTTGTACTCGCTCTAAAAGCCAACAATCTTTCTCATAACTAGGGGACCAAGCTCGGACACAGTATTCCAAATGTGGCCTGACGTATGCACAGTAAAGCTTCCTGATGACCTCCTCACTTTTGTATGACACATTCCTCTGTATTGCCCCAAGCATTCTTAGTGCCTTCTTCCTGGCTTCTTTGGTCTGTTCTGATGCCCCCAATTTTGTGTTCAAAATAACACCTAAGTCCTTCTCCTGCTGAGTCACAGATAGTACTTGGCCACCCATCAAGTATGGAGCCTTCATATGCTGCCTACCTACATGCATGACTTTGCACTTATCAAAATTAAACTTCATTTGCCATTTTTCGGACCACTTCACTAGCTCGTCTAAGTCTTTCTGCAGCAAAACCTGCTCATTTTGCCCTGTTATTGCCCTAAAGATCTTCAAATCATCCGCAAATTTCACAACCTTACTGCTTAGGACACATTCCATGCTATTCACATATATAATGAACAATAGTGGCCCCAGTACCGACCCCTGGGGGACTCCACTAAGAACATTTTGCCATGATGACTTTGTACAATTTAGCATCACTCTCTGCTGTCTATCTGAAAGCCACAACTCTATCCATTTTAGGATGCTACCTGCAATACCATGGACCTGAAGCTGCATCATTAACCGTTTATGGGGTACCTTGTCAAAGGTCTTACTAAAGTCAAGATATGCTACATCAACCTGATTTCCCTGATCAAATTGTTCTGTAGCAAAATTCAAAAAGTCCAAGAGATTTGTGAGACGATCGCCCTTTTCTAAACCCATGTTGAGTATCTTGAATCAATCTGTTTCCTTCCAGAAAACTAACTATTCTATCCTTGATAATTGATTCGAGTACCTTGCAGACTAGGGATGTGAGGCTTACTGGCCTATAGTTTTCAACTTTCCCTCTTTCTCCTTTCTTGAAAATAGGAACTACATTTGCCCTTTTCCAATCTGTTGGAATTTCATTTTGCGAAACTGATCTACAAAATATTATACTAAATGGAATTGCCACTTCCTTTTCAGCTTCCCGCAATACCCTAGCATAAATTCCATCGGGTCCTGCTGCCTTGTTTGGCTTTATTTTTCTGATATAATTGAGAACAATATCACTATCAATTAAATCAACATCGTGTATCTGATCACCTGTCACTGAACTGTGGTTCACGGTTGGCAGATTAGTCGCATCCTCCACTGTAAACACTGATTTAAACTGTTTGCTCAGCTACTCAACCATCTCACTATCCTCACTCAATATAGTCCCATTTACATCCAGTTGACCAATTGTGCTTGAAACTTTACTTAGCTTGTAGAAACTAAAGAACGTTTTACTGTCCCCATTACAGTTCCTAGCCAAATCCAATTCTTTTGCTCGCTTTGCTGCTCTGATTTTCTGCTTCACAGCATCTCTAGATTTTTTAAACGACCTTAGATTTACGATATTTGAAGCTTCCTTAAATACTCTAAATGCACCTTTCTTAGCCTTAATTGCTTTCATCACATCTGGTGTAAGCCATGCTGGCTTTCCTACCCTTCTTTTGCGCCTTTGCTTTTGGGGGACATGTCTAATCTGAATTTCCCTCAAGTAGGATTTGAACTTTTCCCACATTTCACAGGCATTTAAATCAAAGAATTCTTCTTCCCATTTTATGGCACTTAAAGCCTCTATCATGCAGTCAAAGTCTGCCCTGTTAAAATTTGGAATATTTGCCAAATTATCCTTGATTGTCCCTGATACCTGTGCCTTGAATCTCACTATGTTATGGTCACTTCTTCCCAGAGTTTCTCCTACAGTCAAGTCTTGAACTAAATCACTTAAATCTGAGAAGACAAGGTCCAAGAATGAGCCCTGCCTGGTTGGTTCCGTTACAAATTGGTGTAAGAACAAGTCCTCTTCAAGGCATTTCCTAAACAGTTTACATGATGGGGAGCCAACACCAACATTTTCATATCCTTTTAGATTAAAGTCACCAAGAATAAGGCATTTCCTCTGAAAGTTTCTACTGATTTCCTCACAAATCACCTTATCAAGCTCCAGTTGCTGAGAATGTGACAAGGTTCCTGATCGATACAAAGCTCCTATCCTCAGTTTATTGCTCTTGCTTTTTCCCACAGCAACATCAAGCCAAATGGACCCCACAGACACATTTTTCACCCCATCTACTACTTTTTGAGAACTGTATAAGCTATTCACATAGAGCATTACACCACCCCCTTTCACTGCTGGACCCCTATTGCATGAAAACATATTGTATCCCTGGATCTCATAGTCCGGCAAGTTATCCCCAAAATATCCCTCACTGACCCATGCCTCAGTAATGCAAACAAAATCTGGTTTCTCCTCAGCAACATAACACTTGAACTCATCAAATTTGGATCGAATGCTCTGAGCATGAAGCATCATACACTTAACAAAAGTTCCATGACCCTCTTTGGTTTTTATGTTGAGTAGCTCTATCATCTCTGGATGAGCTACCACTCTGCCCCCTTGATCTACTGCTACCCCTATTTGCTGACTGTGAGGTTCTATTCCCTATGCTGTCACTATTGGCATATCCCTGAGATGGCAATGCCAATTCTTCCCTCCCCACCCCATTATCTAGTTTCCCTGAAGGACATGTTCATATACTTTGCCTAACACTTGCACCCCCTTCTCAGAGAAGTGCAAGCCATCCCTCTGGTAGAGGTCAGATGAGCCATAAAACCTGCACCACTTGTCAACAAAAGTCAAACCTAACTTATTGCAAAGTCTACCTACCCTGGCATTGGCTGCCAGTGCCCTAGAGCTCCACTCAGGGGAGACTCCAGCCCTAGGCAGAATAGCTGTCACAATAACTCTGCTATTGCTTTGCTTCAGGGTGGCCAGAAGGGCCCTGTAGTCTTGCATCATCTCCTCACTCCTAGCAGGACCTATGTTGTTCACTCCTACCTGCACTATAACTGTACTAAACTGGTTTTCGCTGGTGGCCTGTGCGACCACTTGGACCAGGTCTCTAACCTTGGCACCAGGCCTGGTGATGCACCTCCTACCTCTCCGACCTTTACAGAATACCCTATCTAAATGCCGCACACGAGAGTCTCCTACGACTAGCACTTTCTCCTTGCTGCTATCACTATCCTGGGGGCAGTCCTCCAATGCCTGGAACCTGTTGGATGTTACTACTCCTGCCTGTTGAGCTGGTTCACTAGGTTTCTTCCCACTCCTGCCACCTACCACCTGCCACTCACTGCCCCCTTGCTTAGGCTCACGCCTCCAAATCCTCCACCCCTTGACTTTAAACCACTGCCCCTCCTGTGAGCTACAAGTAGAAATATTCTGTTCACTAGTAACACTTATCTCTTCAGATCTCCCTGCCACCTCCACAGCAGGGGAAGCTACAGTTACCTGGTGGCCTGTGACCACCTGGGCATAGGATGCCCCTGCTACAGACTGCCCCTTACGTTCTGGCCTGCCCTTTGAAGCAAGGGAAGCTTTGAGCTTGGAAAGCTCTGTCTTAAGGGCCCTAACCTCATCATCTAGTGCCTGCATCCTGGTGTTAACCATCCTAAAGGCTGCAGCTTATTCCTAGATTGAGATTTAAAAATATCTTGCTCCAAAATTATTTACCAAATAACAGAGCAGAGTAAAAAAACCGACAAAGCTTAGATATATGCTACTTCCTAACTATGCAGCACTTACAAGGTAATCACTGTACAGAAAGTTGACAGTGGTTTTAAAGAAAGAAGAAATCACTCGCTGAATAACGGCCAAAAATTAAATAAGTAGCTGAAAGCACTGACACACTAGACAAAGACAGACAGAATGGACCAAATGGCGCTGGGCAGCGTCTCTAGATATAAATATTATAATCAGCTTGCCAAAACAGAAACTTATGAGATAAAGCTATGCAAATATATGCACAGAAGTAATTGCTAAATACCTATCCACAGTTAAGCCTGGTATACTGCACGGTTCTGCAACGACTTATCTTGGAAAGCAGGAGCTCCACAGCGATGTGTTTCCACCTTGACAACTGGCGGCAGACTATAGATTAGTAGAAAGCTTAGTAGAAGGTTCAGAAGACTAGTTCCAAGCTAAGTACCTTGCTGCTTTATTGTAGTGCCCTCCGAGTGCTTATTGACCAATCACTTTTCACGATGAGCGTGCTGGACGATGAGCGTGTTAACATCATGGTGGTTGGTTGTAGAACACATTCTTCAAATATAACTCTCTCACTCCCATTCTCTCACTCCAACTATCTCACTCCTACTCTCTCACTCCCACTCTCTCACTCCCACTCTCACACTTCCACTCTCTCACTCCCACTATATCACTTCCACACTCTCACTCCCACTCTTTTACTCCCACTCTCTCACTCCCACTCTCTCACTTCCACTCTCTCACTCCCATTATCTCACTCCCAATCTCTCACTCCCACTCTCTCACTCCCACTCTCTTACTCCCACTCTCTAACTCCCACTCTCTCACTCCCACTCTCTCACTCCCACTCTCTCATTCTCACTCTCTCGCTCCCACTCTCCAACTCCCACTCTCTCCTTTCCCACCTTATATGGGTTCTCGGAATGTAAAAGCAGTGTATTGTCAATATTTTTAATGCGATAAATCATCATAAATTGTCGCGAAACTTTATTCATTTCTGATATGTACTAATAGTCTAACTCCGTTATTTGCAATGCCTATTTAACTACAGATATTACACTGAAACGGAACAGTGCCGAATACAATCAAGTACAATTTCGAATCAATAGCAGTCACGAATAATTCCAGTAGCTGTCCATTCATGGCAATACCATTTCCGCATACATTTTGTGTTTGGAGCGCAACCATTCTCCCGTCGCTCAACAGCTATTGTTGGGGTCATGTCAACTTAACATGGATCTGGTCCTGTAACCGCTCAAAACGTGCATGGACTTGATGATCGTGTTCACGTTGGTGTTTGGCTTTTGTGATGTTGTGGTGCAATTCTCACGTTTACTCATCCACGAAGTGCATTCCATATGCTGATGGAAATGTTTCATGCTCTTGCCTGAAGGCACTCGTCATGGTATTTCCAAAACGATGCAGTTCACCTTTACAACGTGAATTCCCACAACCTTGGGCACCAACCGTCTTCTATGTCAGTGCGTGCTGCGCGTAGATTTGCTGAGTTGGAGGTGCGACACGTCGCTCGTTCAAAGGAACTCGGCTAGGTGCGATACGTCGCACGTCCAAAGGAACTCGACTAGGTGCGACACATCGCTCGTCCAAAGGAACTCGACTAGGTGCGACACGTCGCTCGTCCAAAGGCAGTGGACTAGGTGCGAAACATCGCACGTTCAAAGGAACTGGACTAGGCGCGATACGCCGCTCGTCCATCGGCACCAGACCAAGTGCGACACATTTCCGGTGTGTTACAGGCGGGAGGCTACAGTGCACCGTTCTACTCGGTGGGCTGTTTTCTGATGCTGCTGCTGCCCGTCAACGTGTTCACCATGCCGACTCTGAAGGGCCACACCAACCGGGGATTTCGCATCGATGAATTTGCAGGTGAAATGCTGCGAATCTGATGCAAGAAAATTGCACATCGCTGACCTTTTGGTGACGTCTGTGTTGGGGACTTCCCGCCTTGTGGTGACACCCACATATACATCAAGATGTGTATTGGGAAATGACGCCCACGTACACCGCCCAGCCCGCTGACAATGCTGTGAGAGATTGGTTGCGGGCGGACCCAGTGGACCCGCTGATTGTGGGATTCGAACCTACCATCTTACGGCGAAGAGTCCAACGCCACACCGACTGAGCTACCGCGACCCATTTTACACTCATTTACAGATGGTCTATTATGCATGGTGGAGGCGTGTGATGTGGACCCCATTAAAGTACTCTTTTTCCTGAGCGCATCGAACAGCAGACAGTGTTTATTTTTGTCGTTGTACAGCGTTCGCATTCTTGTGGTGGGATGAAAATGCTGAACCGCACTTACGGCAATCCGTTGCTAACCAGCTTGGCTTCCGAATATACACACAGTGTGTGTAGCACAAGGATTATACCCACGGGCTGGGTAGTACCAGGCTTATCCACACGGGCTGGGTAGTACCAGGGTTATACACACGGGCTGGGTCGTACCAGGATTATCCACACGGGCTGGGTAGCACCAGGAATAGATTCTAGGACAAATGTACGTAAGAACAAATGTACGTATGGCAGATGTGCGTAAGCAAATGTACGTAAGCAAATGTACGTAAGCGCAGACGTACGTATGGCAATTGTACGTAAGCGCAGATGTACGTATGGCTAATGTAGGTAAGCGCAAATGTACGCATGGCAAATGTACGTATGCGCAAATGTACGTATGCGCAAAAGTACGTAAGCACAAATGTACGTATGCGCAAAAGTACGCATGCGCAAATGTAAGTAAACGCAAATGTACGTATGCGCAAAAGTACGGAAGCGCAAATGTACGTAAGCGCAAATGTACGTAAGCCCAAAAGTACGTATGCGCAAAAGTACGTATGCTCAAATGTACGTATGCGCAAATGTACGTATGCACAAATGTACGTAAGCATAAATGTACGTAAGTGTAAATGTACTTATACGCAAGTGTACGTAAGCGCAAATGTACGTATGCGCAATTGTACGTATGCGCAAATGTACGTATGCGCAAATGTACGTAAGCGCAAATGTACGCATGCGCAAATGTACGTAAACGCAAATGTGCGTAGGTACAAATGTACGTATGCGCAAGAGTACGTATGCGCAAATGTACGTAAGCGCAAAAGTATGTATGCGTAAATGTACGCAAGCGCAAGAGTACGTATGATTAAATGTACGTAAGCGCAAATGTACGTATGCGCAAATGTACGTATGCGCAAATGTACGTATGCGCGACTGTATGTATGCACAAATGTACGTAAGTGTAAATGTACGTATACGCAAGTGTACGTAAGCAAAATCTAAATGGTACAAAATCATCATGGCAAAATGTACTTAGTGGAGTCCCCCAAGGGTCAGTACTGGGACCACTATTGTTCATTATGTTTGTAAATAACATTGAAAGTGGCCTAAGCAGTAAGGTTTTGAAATTTGCGGATGATTTGAAGGTATTTAGGGCAATAACAGGGCACAATGGGCAGGTCTTGCTGCATAAAGACTTAGACGAGCTTGTGAAGTGGTCCGAAAAATGGCAAATGAAATTTAATTTTGATAAGTGCAAAATCATGCATGTAGGTAGGCAGCATATCAAGGCTCCATACTTGATGGTGGCCAAGCACTATCTGTGACTCAGCAGGAGAAGGACTTAGGTGTTATTTTTAACACAAAATTGGGGGCATCAGAACAGACCAAAGAAGCCAGGAAGAAGGCACTAAGAATGCTTGGGGCAATAAATAGGAATGTATCATACAAAAGTGAGGAGATCAGGAAGCTTTATTGTGCATATGTCAGGCCACATCTGGAATATTGTGTCCAAGCTTGGTCCCCTAGTTCTGAAAAAGATTGTTGGCTTTTAGAGAGAGAGTACAAAAGAGGGCAACAAAAATGGTGAATGGTATGGGCAACCTGGCATATGAGGAAAGATTGAAGAAATTGAATATGTTTTCACTTAGATATAGAAGGCTGAGAGGAGATCTCATCGAGGTCTTTAAATTTGTTCATGGTCAGGAACAGTATTAGCTCAGGGAACTGTTTGAATTTAACAGAAATGGTGCAATTAGAGGTCATCAATTCAAAATTAAAGTTAATCACAGCAGGACAAGGTTAAGACAGTCCTTCTTCACCAACAGGGTAGTAGAACACTGGAACCAGCTGCCAGAAACAATTGTCAGTAGCAACACACTGAACATCTTTAAGAATAGCATAGACAATCATTATAAGAATAGGGGGCTTGTTTTCCTGTATTCCAGGGAGAGTTGATCAACACATTTGATGGACAACAGGTTCAGTGTACAGAGTGCAACCAAAAAGGGCCCATGTGGCTCATAGTTGCACTGATCTTTTATGTCTTTGTCTTTATGTCATTATGTAAGCGCAAATGTACGTATGCGCAAATGTACGTAAGCGTAAATATACGTAAGCGCAAATGTACGTATGCGCAAAAGTACGTAAGCGCAAATGTACGTAAGCGCAAATGTACGTAAGCCCAAAAGTACGTATGCGCAAATGTACGTATGTACAACTGTACGTATGCGCAAATGTACGTCCATTTACGCATCCGTACCTTTGGGTTTGCCCACATTTGGTTAGGTACACATGCCATACATACGTTTGCGGTAACCGGACAAATGTACGTAAGCAAATGTGCGTAAGCGCAGATGTACGTATGGCAATTGTGCGTAAGCGCAGGTGTACGTATGGCTAATGTACGTAAGCGCAAATGTACGTATGGAAAATGTACGTATGCTCAAATGTACGTATACGAAAATTTACGTAAGCGCAAATGTACGTATGCGCAAAAGTACGTATGCTCAAATGTACGTATGCGCAAATGTATGTATGCACAAATGTACGAAAGCATAAATGTACGTAAGTGTAAATGTACTTATACGCAAGTGTACGTAAGCGCAAATGTACGTATGCGCAATTGTACGTATGCGCAAATGTACGTATGCGCAAATGTGCGTAAGCGCAAATGTACGCATGCGCAAATGTACGTAAGCGCAAATGTACGTAAGTACAAATGTACGTATGCGCAAAAGTACGTGTGCGCAAATGTACGTAAGCGCAAAAGTACGTATGCGCAAATGTACGCAAGCGCAAGAGTACGTATGATTAAATGTACGTAAGCGCAAATGTACGTATGCGCAAATGTACGTATGCGCAAATGTATGTATGCACAAATGTACGTAAGTGTAAATGTACGTATACGCAAGTGTACGTAAGCGCAAATATACGTATGCGCAAATGTATGTATGCGCAAATGTGCGTAAGCGCAAAAGTACGTATGTGCAAAAGTGCGTTTGCGCAAGTGTACGCAAGCGCAAAAGTACGTATGATTAAATGTACGTAAGCGCAAATGTACGTATGCGCAAATGTACGTATGCGCAAATGTACGTATGCGCAAATATATGCATGCACAATTGTACGTAAGCACAAATGTACGTAAGTGTAAATGTACGTATACGCAAGTGTACGTAAGCGCAAATGTACGTATGCGCAAATGTACGTAAGCGTAAATATACGTAAGCGCAAATGTACGTTTGCGCAAAAGTACGTATGCGCAAATGTACGTAAGCGCAAATGTACGTAAGCGCAAATGTACCTAAGCGCAACAGTACGTAAACGTAAAAGAATGCAAGAGCTAATGTACGTATGAGCCAATTTACGTACATTTAGGAATACGGGCCTTTGCGTTTAAGCAAATTTGGTCAGATGCGTATGCCATGCGTACATTTGCTCTTACGTACATTTGCCATACGTAAATTTGAACCTAAGTAAATTTGGCATACGTACATCTGTACTTACGTACAATTGCCATCCGTACATTTGTGCATACGTACTTTTGCGCATACGCACATTTGCGCTTACGTACATTTGCGCTTACGTATTTTTGCGCATACGTACCTTTGCGCTTACGTACATTTGCGCATACGTACTTTTGCGCATACGACATTTGCGCATACGTACATTTGCGCTTACGTACATTTGTCCGGTTACCCCAAGAATATACACACGGGCTGGGTAGCACTAGGATTGTACCCACGAGGTGGGTACCACCAGGAATATACACACGTGCTGGGTAGCACCAGGAATATACACACGGACCGAGTAGTACCAGGGTCATACACACGGGCTGGGTAGCACCAGGATTATACACACGGGCTAGGGAGGCATCAGGAATATACACACGCGATGGATAGCGCCAGGAGCTCAGTCGGCATGCGATGCCAAACAGTTGGAGATTGGCCGTGGCCAGACAAATGGGGGTTTTCATAGGAATTCTTTAGTTTCTTACGCTGCGATAAAATCATGCGCTTCACATTGATTTCCTCGCCCCTCAATCTTTAGAAATAATCGGCATTTCTCTATCGTAAGCTCATCTGTCTAAGTAGACAGATGAGTAAATCCGTAAGTGTCTAAATAAACATTATTGTCATTTCATCTGTATATTCTCTATTAGCATTGTGCCACACCATATTCCGCAGTTGTCCCAAAATTCCGGAAACATGAGGGTTCGGAACCGCTTTTCTGCTCGAACCCTTTAGACGTAAAGAAGAGTCTCTAGAAAAACGCTACGCGTCAAGCTCGGACATTGGCCGTCTGCCGTCTGGCGACGAAACTAGCGCCGCCAATCGGCCGACAGCGGAAGCTATAGGCAGAACGGCCCGACATTATCATATAACCCATACTAGTGATTGAGCACCAGAAGCTGCTAGCAGCCCTCAAGCCCCGCCCTCCCCTCCCAGCTGTCTCGTAGGTGTCCTTCCCAGGACATCTGCGAGAAGCTCTACCCCCGGGTGACGTCAGACACCCGCACCGCACCGCCGGATTAGCCGGCGTAGCCCCCTCCCAACCCCCTGCGGCCCACCGGTGTTTTCGGGCACCGTCGGGAAACCGAATTGTACCGGCGACCAGCCTTGATTGTTTTTGTCCCCTCCCACCCAATTGGATAGAGCCGACAGAGGTACCTTTCTGGTTTAATGGATCGGGCTAGCGGTCTACGACCGTGACTACGCCCGTCTCTGTTTGGCTACTACAATCCCTCCAAAACTCTTTGTCTTTCTACCCCTTTCTCATGTCACTTCCTTCCACACATTTCCTTGCTGCACCCCTTCAGGGTGCCTATCTTGTCTGCACCCCTTCAGGGCGCCCTTCACACACACACACACACACTTCCCCCCTCGTCTCGCCGTGTACAATCCCCGCCCCGCACCGGTATGACCGGGGACCCCCCCCCCGCCCCCTCGGGAGGACGGAGGCCGCCGGCCGCGGCCGGGAGCCCGCCTGCCCCCTCCTCTGGTCCCGCCGGAGGGAGAATCGTTCGTTATTCTGACGAAAGCTGAGGGCTCGTGGACCCGAACCTCCCCGTTCGCGATCGCGAGGGAGCTGGACGGATGGACCGGTGGCGTGATTTCCGCCAAGGTCCTCCGCTCCGGTTCCCTCCTGATTTGCATAAGAGAGGCGGCCCATGCCCGTATATTGCTGAGCCTGGGCAACTTCCTGGGATGCGAAACCGACGTTGAGATGGCCGACAGACTAAATATGTCGTTTACGACGGCATATGCGCCCGAGCTCGCGGAGCTCTCACGGGAAGAGCTCCTGGCGGGGCTCGGGTCGCAGGGAGTGTGTGAAGTGACGTGACTGGGCCTCCGGGCCACACCGGGACCAGTTCTGAAGCTGGGATTTAGGTCCCTCAACCCTCCCAGCCACGTCATGGCGGGCTACCTAAGGGTGGCACTCCGCCCCTGGACCACGCCCCCTTCGCGCTGCACACAATGTCAACGCTACGGACATCTGAGCCGGGCGTGCCGCGCGAAGACGCCAGCATGCGGCCGATGCGTCGAGGGCCACCCGTCGGAGACATGCGGCGCCGATGAGCTACGGTGTGCGGCATGCCAGGGCCCGCACCTTGCCTCGTTCCCTAGGTGCCCTGTCTGGCTATACGCCAAAGAAAGGCAGGCAAGTCGCCTCGCCACACAGCGCGGCTTGCTTCCTCACCCCCAGCCGGGTGGTTCCGCCCCACGTTGGCCTCACTGTGGCCGACCCCAGCAGAAGCGGCTCAACGCCCCTCACCCCTCTTGCCCGAACCGACAGAGACCGCCCATTCCCCTTCATCCCAACCTCACCCGCTGCCGGCCACGAGCCCCGCCCCCAGTGCGGACCCGACCGTCTCCCGGCCCCCACCGCCAGCAGGCCGCCCCGTTGCCGGTCACGCGCCCCGCTTCCGTGGAGGACCCCCTGACACTACCCCCCCTCCCCTCTGCCACAAGGCAGCACCACCGCCGGCTGCACGCCCCGCTCCCGTCGCGGGGTGCTCGACCGCCCGACCCCCATCCGCCTCCAGGCCGCTTAGCCCAACAGGGCTAGAGCCGCGTCCACTCCGCCCCCTCTGGGTCGCCCACCCTCCCGGTCCCCCGAGAGCAGCCACCACTCCCGTTTCCCGAGCCTGGACCACCCTGGGTATCCAGAGCTTCCATCCATCTCACCAGGGTCGTCCGACTCCAACACGACGGACCACCCCGTCACGCCCTCACCGCCACACACACGCCTGCGAGGGCGTGAACACCACACAACAAAACACTGAACACGCCCCACCACTTGCACTTGCTTGAATTCTTGCTCCAATGGAATGCGAGGTCCCTCATATCCCATTAGGCAGAATTCAAGGAATATATCATCAGAAATAAACCATTGATTGCCGCCGTTCAGGAGACCGGATGGTGCGACAATGATCCATATAATTTTAAAATCCCCGGTTATCGTCTTTATTCCCAAAACAGAAACACTACATTCCGCGGCGGCGTGGTAGCCTTATTCGTCTCGAACACCCTTCTTCATCGCCGTATCTCCATTCCCAATGACCTGAATTTTATTGCAGTATCCGTTCAAAGTGTAGAACTAGAGCTTACTGTACTTTCCCTCTATCTTCCTCCTACGCATACACTATCTCTAACTTCTGTAACCAATCTCTTCGGTATTCTCCCACACCCCTGTCTGGTGCTGGGTGATCTCAACGCCAACCACCAGGCATGGGGTTGTCACAGCACATCCCAGCGCGGACACCATATTGAAGCACTCCTCAACACCCACAACATGGTCTTTTTAAACGACCAAGCACCCACACACAACACAGACATCGCCCCGTTCCGCCCGTCTGCCATTGACCTCCCCATAGCCTCAGCTTCTATCTCACCCCTCTTCTCCTGGCACGTTTAAACCGACCCCCTTTTTAGTGATCACTTTCCCATCCACGTTACCCTCGAACGCTCAGCCCAGTCTAGAGACGGTTTATTTATACCCAACTGGAACGTTCGCAAAGCGAAATGGCTATCTTTCTCCCAGGAAATTTATAATCTTATCCCACCCCAGTCTCACACCCCAATTTCGACATTGCTCAATACCATACTACTCGCGATAGAAAAGCACGTACCCAAAACTCGTCGCCCACCCGACCGGAAATCCGTGCCGTGGTGGAACTACGAGTGCAAACAAGCCGTCGCCTCACGGCGGCGGGCTGAGCGGAAATTTCAGAAAAACCTCATGGTACAAAACATGGTAGAAGCCCGCGAGGCAAAACTACGCTGTTAGCAAACTATCCTTTTGGCCAAGAAACACAACTGGCAACTCTACTCCAACACCTTCAACCGTTTCATCCCCATCTCCCAAATCTGGACTTAACTTCGCTCTTTCTCCAATGGCAGAGCCCCACACCGCGCATTCCCACAACTGACGATTAACCAGCAGCACATAACTGGGCACACGGCCGTCGCGGAACACTTCGCCACTTATTACTCCGACGTGTCTTCCAGCACTCAATACTCACAGCACACCACCTCATTCATTCGCGACACCCTGGCTACTTGCCACTTCGACTCAGACAACTCCGAACCCAACAACGCACCCTTTACCCCCTAGGAACTAAATTTATCCCTCTCCAAGGTATCCAGTAGGGCTCCTGGCTTGATCACTTCACATATCTCTTCTTTCAAAACCTCTCTGACTCTGGTAAAGATAACCTTCTCTCGGCACTAAATCAACTATGGACTGACAGCACTTTTCCACCCTCTTGGTCTACTAGTACTATCATCCCTATACCTAAGCCTTCCAAACCTCGACATCTCCCATCTAGCTATCGTCCTATCTCTCTCACTAGTTGTGTTTGCAAAATTTTTGAGCGCATGGTCAATGGACGAATCATAGTCTATCTCGAAAACAACAAAATTGTATCCCCCTTTCAGAGCGGCTTCCGACCAAGGCGAAGCACCGCTGACAACCTAATCGAAATTGTGGATTCAATCCAGCGTGGTTTCGGGGAAAATCCGAAACCATCGCCCTTTTGTTTACCTAAAATCCGCGTTTAACAAAGTACATAGTTCTGCCCTTCGACTTAAATTACACCGTATTGGTATCAAGGGCAGAATAGCCACCTTTATCACAAACTTTCTAGAAAATCGCTCTTCATCGTCCGCTGCGGCAACATTCATTCCCGGCCCCACACTCTCGACCAAGGCGTCTCGCAAGGCAGCGTCCTATCTCCAACCCTCTTTCTTATCATGATCAACGACGTATTAGAACAACTTCCCCTAATTTCTCCCCTACTCAAATATTATCTCTATGCCGATGATTTGGCTATTTGGTGTACGCATCCATCGGCAGATTCAGCGAATCACGTTATCCAACTCGCCATGAATCGCATTGATTCATGGTGCTCCCTCTGGGGGCTACATATCTCTCTCACCAAATCGGTCACTATGCTATTTTCCCGGCTTCCCAGACACATCCCGCCTTGTAAACCGCTCCGCTATCACGATCAAATTATCGCCCTCCAAACCTCCT